>JAAGAY010144615.1:134473-151585 GCA_011801015.1 Ardeotis arabs | reverse complement strand
TACTGTGATGGTGCATTGCTGGCTCATGGTCAAACCCCCACTCTTCAGGTATTCCGTTAAATCAGTAGACTCCTGGAGGTTTTAAATAGGATAATAAAGAAACTACTCCTAAATTCCTCTATAATTAATATTATTTCTTACACTAAGTAAACTTAATGAGCCCAAAGCCCAAAAGAATATTATATTTTTATACTATAGAATTCTGACAGTCTGTTATAAAACTTTCTGTGTACCTCTTTCTATGTATAACTACTTTAGAAGTCCTTCTAGATAGCTATGTGATTAGTTTTTTTTAAAATATGTTTTGCCAGCCTCTTAGCATCTTTTATGACAAGAGTCTATTTTATTTGGTTTTCTTGCTTGCATCTTGAATACTATTTGTCTGTGTGAATGTGGTTTGAGGTTCCTTTTCTAAATCCCCAAATGTATTAGTCATATACATACTCTAAGGCCAAGTTTTATAACGAATTTTGATGCTCTAACCTGAGCCTTAAAGAAGATTTTCTTTCTGAAAGGTCATCTAAAAAGAGAGGCTCTTTCATTGTTCGGCAATTACTTCATACATGTACAAGGGCCTACATGTGCCTACTCTGTTCTAAGAGCGTGCAGAACAGAGTTTTGGGGTGGTTTGTTCAAGGATACGAAAAAATGTCAGTGCTGAATTTCCTCTTCTCAAAGAGTTGTTGCATGGTAGAACTGAATGAAATTTAAAGCTCATTTTAAAATCTGGCAATCTGAACAACACTGGCATATAATTTTTCAGCAAGATGAAATATACATGTGGAAGAAGAAAGGAAAAACCATGATACTTGCAGTCTAATCCATTTAACAATCTGTCTCTAATTTTAATGATGTATTTGTCATTTTATTATTCATGAAATGTCATTTATATGAAACTGTCACTATGATATTAGAGAGGAACAGCTTGTCTTAAACTGTGTAATGTCTTTGCCAACTTTCAATGTTAGTTGTATTCCACCTCTTTAGAATTTCCCTTACGCTTTCAATTCAACTTGGATACTTTACTTCATGTACCAAACTTTTGCACATAGCTGCTGTACAAAACACGTGCATTTAATTTTGGAGTGGATACAGCATCTATTGTGTTTAGGTAATTCAACAATATGGAAAATATTCTGAAAAGCCTTGTGTAAAAATAGTCTGATGCGAAATGAAAATCCTACAGGATCTGGAAATATCTATCATAATTTTTAACATTAATATTGAACAGATGGAGTTGTCATCATTTTCAAAGAAAACAAATTTTTAAAAAATAAGCAGTGATAGTATATTTCCTTTTCTCTGAAAGGTACTTAAAATCATTTTCTTCATGCTTGATAATCACTGAGCTGGAGAAAAGGTTTTTTTTTTTTTTTTTTTTTTTTCCCTATATTTATATGAGCAACTGTGCTTGGTTCATTACAGTTAAATGCAAAAAAAAAAATCACAACTAGTCAATAATTCCCAAATTTGTAAAAGATTACTTGGGAAATACAGACAAACAAACATAAAGGTAAAGTTTATTGTGTATTTACACATATAAGAGATTTAGGGGTCTTTAGGTTCTCATCTGCCTTCTTTGAAAATTGTACAAGTTTTCTCAGGTTTTTCATGTTATTTTCAAAATTGTTGCTCTAAGTAGCTAGAGTTAACTAAAAACTTTAAAATCTTAAAATCCCATATTCATCTATGTCTTCTTTGGTAAAATGAAGGCAATATCTGCTAATTACCCCTCTATGGTCTCGGGAGGATTCAGGAGAAAGCAATAGCATTTTGTAGAGCATTTTGAAACAACAAACATGAGAGTTATAATAAAGTTGTGTTATTGAATTCAATGCTCAAACCCAAAGAAGAAAGTGTTTTTATTAGAATTAGATTAAATTAGGGCTGAAATAAGATTAAAGATATTTATTAAAAGAGGAGCATTTCTAAACTGAAACCTTATATTTAGGAAGCCATAAGTAAATCTTTTCCATATTCTCTAACGAGTAGTCATTGGTTTCCACTTTGAAACAAAGTCTGTCCATTGAAAAGTAATGATTTTTAGTGGAAAAAAAGGAAATTTGAAGAGTTAAATTACTGAATGGGGGAAAGATATGGAGGATACTTCATGCTAAACAAAGCAATGAAGGCTGACACTCCCTTTCTCTGGCACAAAACCTCGACCCTGCAGGAAGAAGTATCAGAAGCTTTCTTCTTGATTTTGTACTTCTTCTGCTAAGCTGGAAAAAAAAAATATTATGATTATTTAAAAACAAACAATCAAGTTTATCATAGTTCTGAGAGGGCTGGTGGTTCCCTGGACCAGGGGCTGGGGGCTCCCCAGGGCAGCAAGCCAGGGCCCGTCAGCCAGGGCCTGTCTATCAGGGCAGGGTAGGCTGAGGGGCAGTTAGGGCAACCCCAGCCCCAGGCTTCAGGCACCTCCCTGAGGATGGGGACAGACTGACACTGGGATGAGCCACAGTAGGTGGAGACAGTGTCCTACAGCCTCACTGGGGCAGGGACTGACGGCCCCAGGGGCTGAAATGGGGTTCTAGGCTGTGAGTAGGGCTGGAGGAGCCCCAGAGATGGGCAGGGACATTAGGGCCACTGAGTCCACTTAGGGTCTCGACAGACAGTTGAAGATAAAGTGACTCTTGATGAACCAGAGGCAGAGACAAAAACTGGATACAACTCAAATAAATTCTGGTTTTGTGATCCATATTGTCATGAAAAAAAGTTTAATGATAATAAAGAATTGATACATATGTTGATTGCAAAGGGCTATTTAAGAACTTATTGTTCCTCTAAGGAGGAGCATGTCCTCAAGTTCTTCCATATGAATCCTCACTTGTCATCAACACTTGTTTTTAATCCACAAATCTTCCATGCTAATCTCAAAGCAATTACCTTGTTTGTAGAGCTGTAGAATCGAGCTTCGCTGAACAACTTACCGTAATTTCTTGAATGTAATTCAATTGGCTTGACCAAATAATTCATGTGACTTAGGTATTTGTAGTACAATTTTCAAGTGTACTTTTCAAGTCTTTTTTAATCTTCACAATTCCTTCTGAGGATGGACCACGGTTTAATTTATAGAAAAAAGTTTGGAAAACCAAGATCTGGTGCTTTTATACCTATACACATACACCTTTAGTCCATAACTTAATGATAAAGGGGTTTTGGCCGTGCCACATGTGAATGTTTTGGGCTTCATTCTGATCTTAGATGGAGCATGTATCAGATGCAGTTATCATCATGTTATAAATATATATCTATATTCTATCAAATAAATGTCAGGCCTGGTATATAATCTGTCATTTGTAATTCTGAATCCTAAGAGAGGTGTCTAGACAAGTAATACAGATGTTGCAGAGATATAGACTCTAAATTCGGCTCCAGAGCACAGGCCAGTTATAGGTGCTCCCCGCAGACTCTGAAATAATTGGACTGAATGCCATTATAATGCAACCATATTGAAGTGTTCTCTGCATTGCCTTTCAACTACACAAAGATACATCATGAGGCATCTAATAAGACTCTGAAGACTAAACCACATCTGTTTTCACAGGAGGTACACAAACTGTAGTTAAAACTGAACTAAATTTGAATGTGTCCTCTCCCATATAGGTGCAGTTGCTGAGCCTTTGAAAGTAATTTTAAGTTGTTATTTTAAAAAAGAGAAGAGGAATGAAAGGGAGTCAGTCATTAACATTTTTTTATGTCAGTTTTGGAAGTCTTTTTTATGTTTATGATATTCCTGGCTTAGGTACTGTATAAACAAGTACCGTCCACCCCTTAAATCCTTACTTACATTCAGTAAAAGTCCAAATGCTTTGTAAGTTTCACTGGATGATTTGTGTCTTCAAAGGCAGGCACTTGTCAATGGGACACAAGTTTATGCTTGAAGTTAAACATATGTTTAATTATGGTTCCAAATGAGGACCTAAGTGGTTTGTTACAGCAGAATCTATTCATATTGATACTATGGTGCTAGACACATCAGGAGGTGCATAGTCTACCTATTCTGGCTGAATCTCTATGGGTATATTCAATAATTAGTAATAATATCACAAAGTCTATGCATGAGATTCTTCCTCAACACTTTGAAATATTATGACAGAATTTGAAAAGCATAAAACCAGACAACATGATGATAGCATGTACAGATTTATTTCTTGCTACAAGTATGATGTTCCTGCTGTGGAATTTTAAAATTAAATAAAATCTAATACATTAGTTATCTGGTTCAGCTATCTTGTACACTGCAAACTGACTGCTTTCTCTCATGCAACAACACAAAAAAAGTTATGTTAAGATTCACATCAAAGATAGCCTGTTAGGAAAAATACCCACTTTTGATTCTTGCCCTCTTCCAGCTACCAAAGCTTTACGCAGCTGGCAGTCTCCAGGAACTATATCTCATTTTTTTTTATTATTTTCATGGTTTGACAGACTGCACTGCATATGTCCAGACAGAAGAATTAATAAAATGAAATATCCCTGACAAGATTTAACAGCTAGTTTTGACTGCTACATGGCAGTGCAAAACTGCTGTAAATAGAGAGATTGAAGATATTTAGGCAGCTCTGTATCATCAGAGCAATTCAGCAAAGACAAAGTCCACTGCTGAGCCTGACCTTGGAATATTTCACAATATTTTTATATATTTCTTCACTTCATCATTTAACTTTTTCTTACAGAGATCCTAACTATAGAGCTAGCATTTAGCATCACATCAGTAGTAGCCTCCGTCCTATATGATTCAACTGATCTAGCATCTATTGCAGTATGTCCTAAGCAAGGTGACAGAATCTCCTGTAATCAGATCCATTCTAGTTCATGTTATTTATTTCAGTGGAATAAAAATAAATTTTAGAGGCAAAACCAACCCTAGTGAGTCATACCTCTAAATGGGCTGTCCATCTTTGCAGCTGCAGCTTTGTGTCAGACCACGGGCACGCAATTTTTATTGTGCAAAAATCATCTACGAAAGCACAGTTCTCAATAGGGCGATGTACTGGACAGTATCTTTAAGGTTGTAAAGGTGAAATGTTAGATCTTTTTAGTTTCTATATTCAGTGAAAGATTTTCTTTTCCTAAGAGTTGATATTTTATTTGTTTTGAATATAAGACAAAACATTAGAAAAGGCCTGGAGGGAAGTCTAGCACACAAGTCAGTAGTAACAGCCTAATGCCTCTCTACTATTGGAGGAAAATATGTTTTGGTTTCTTTCTTTTTAGTCAAGTAAACAGATAAATATATTTCCCCTGGCTTCCACTACAGCAAGTTGGCAGCTACAGAAGAATCCTTTCAGTTTTGATTTCCTGTCAGCTTCACTAACAAATGACCGCAGAGTACAGAATTCTCTTGGTGTGGTTTTTATAGACTCTGTGCCTTAAAACGAGTGTTTCTGAATGAAATCTCTGTATGTTCTCACTTGGAGGGGTTGGTTTGTTTTCTGTATGCAGTGCATTTCCCCTTTCAGTGAATCTGTGAGACTGGGAAAATTATAGGAAGGATGTGGCCTGAAAGCGAACATTTTTTAAAAAAACTTTTCTTCCCTTGATCTTCATCTCCTAAGTTGCAGTCAAAAGACTGACTAAATTCAGATACAGACATAAACTGGTTCAAAACACTTTTTCAATCAGCTCATAGCAGGCAGAAAAAACAAACCAAACCAGCTCTATGTGCAAAGGGCTAATCTCAGGGAAGTCATGGCACGCTGCTGAGTGATTTCAGTAGAGCTTGCTGAAATTTCTCTCTTGAAGCTGAACTTCTTCTCATAGGCCAATCTTCCAAAAAAAAAGAGACCTGACAACAAGAGGGGTCATGAACTGTGGTCAGAAGCTGTGGGGTTCCTCAGTGGCCACTCTTGTGGGCTGGGACCTAAAATTACTGCCCTGCTTTCTCACGCTTAAAATTTACTGAGGGTAACCTCTAGCCCTTCCATTTGTCTCTATAGAACTTCTCTATTTCAAACCAGGCATCAACTCACTACTCTGCTGGCAGTAGCCCATCTTGATGAGCAATCAAAAACCTACTGTATAAGCAACAGTCTTTTCTTAGAGTTTTTCTCTTTTCCAGAGTGAGTTTTCTTTTTCGGCTCTCTCACACACCACTGAGCTCTGTCTTCACAGGCATGGTTTCTGGAGAGAGTAAGGCAAATATTGTAGAAATGCCACTCCACTCCGTGCATTTACTACATTTCGTTCTTCACCACACATGTACCCAAGCAGCCCTTTGCTCTGTGTTTTGCAAAAGGAAGGTGTCCTGCAGTGGAGTGCGCAGTGCTGTTGCTGAATCTGCACTGAGGGACGTAGGCAGCAGTGTGGGGTGGGAGGGAGGGAGGGGAGAGAGGGAAAGTGACTTCTTCACTTCCACCCTTACCGAGAAGATAACGAGGAAAGCACTTTGCAAACAGAGAAAGTGAAGTGTCTTTAGACAGCTAAGGAGGCCAAGAAAACTGCCAAGAGAGGAGTGAAGAGAAGAGCATTCCAAAAAACTGTCCCTAGCAGACCATAAATCTTACCCAGCGGACAGTTCAAAGACATCGCTTGCACCAGCCCTGCTATTCCCTGTTTATTATCTTCCTGTCAGCATTAAAATAGAATAGTAAAGTACCAAACAAACAAACAAGAATATAAGCAAGAAAACCCACTAGAGAAGAAAAAAGAACTGAAGCCCCCATCCATCAGCAGCGCTCAGGAGTTCCTTGGATCACACTGTGCTGCAGCCTGCGCAAACACCACTGCTGCGCCACGTCCAATCCAAGAATGGAATTCACAAACTCTTCTTACGTGTCTGAAATAACCATTCAGCAGCATACGGGAATGCCAAGGCTATATTTAAATAGCTAAAAGAGAAGCATATCCAAAACTTTTGTTTTATGCCCAACTGAGGTGCCTTTCTGTAAGTTTTGGCTCCCTGAGCTCACATCAGCCTCACAGATTCTCTAAATTGCTTTAGAGGTAAGGAGCATTTTACATTCCTGAAGACTTTTTTTCAGGGATATGGGAACAAAATTCTTCCTCCTCCAGAGTGGAGTGGGAAAGATAGGAAACCCTGCTGCCAATTTTGAAAGGGAATTCACAACCCATACCCAAATAGGCAGGGAAATACCTCTCTGGAGGAAGCTGCACGGAGCGGGAGGCTGGGGAGGTAAGCAAGCAGCTGGAGGGAAAATAAATGGATTTCAGTTGGAAACCAGCCTGGGCTCTGTCAAACATACCAATAAAACTGACATGTTTCTGCAGACGGAGTTGGTAAGATTCGATAAGAAAATTTAGTAGCTTTAACAAAAAGGCCAGATAAAGAAAACTGAAAAGCCTTTTTGATTTTGTTTTGCTTTTGTTTTTTTCCCCAAGCATGTGTATAAACCAGGCAGGAAGGCAGGGCTAAATAAAAAACTTTGGTAGAAAGTTAAATGAATTAATGCTCAGAGATTAGTGTTAGGGAGTTAAATGAACTAAAAGGTTGTTAACACTAAGTGGCATCAGAGTGGATTAAAAAACACCAGGCTTACAATTACAGCCCAATTTCTCTACTAAGATAAAGTGAGAAGTCAACCTGGAACTTTAGAAAACATTCCTAACCAAATTAACTAAGATGACAGCCCAGAAACAGCTCCAGTAAGGAGGCGGGTTTCTATTAAAAAAAAAATAAAAAAAAAAAAAAAAAAAGAAAAAAAAAAGAAAAAGAAATTAAGACAGCTTTGACATTAAGAGCAGACTCTGGTGATACCTAGCTAAATTAAACTGGAGTGAAAGGGAAAAAAAGCACCCAGAAGGGTCTCCAAAGGCCCATACACAATTTCAATTAGCAGTGTAGATCCAAATTATTAATATTGATTCCCGAGAGAGCTTGAGCACTTTAAGAACCAAGGCTGAGCTTTTTAATTCCTAACTTTTAGGGCCTTCACATAGAGATTACAGTTTTACTGATGGGTCCAAACCAGTACACAACTGGCTGAACACTGGTCTACTTGTCTGTCAGAGCTTCTACATTCCTGCAGGCAGAATAGATACATGTGTATACCACACATGAACAGGCACACACACAAAGACACATGTAAACACGCTGTCACTGCAGAACTGATTGGATTGTTTTGGATCCAGTAAATCCGGGCATATAAGATTTTTCTCACAATTCAGGCTTACACTACAGAAGTTTGCCATCACAAACATGCAAAATCAGAATGTGAAAAATTCATACTCCTGGCTGTCACCACTAACCTTCCTCTTGTTATCCTTGGTTATTAGGCAAAGTGAGATAAGTGCTTCTGGTAGGAAGATCTTTCTTCTCAGGTTGTCCTATTCCTATACTAAGGGACTTCAGTGAGCCCAGCTCTGAGTGACAAGGAAAATCCCAGGCTATAACCCTTTCCCTGAAGTATCTATGCAGTATCTTTAGTGCTCCATCACCTCAAGCCTCTGGCTATGTATGGACAGTTTGTTATGGAGAGAGGGCTGTGGAGCACCTCCTGGGGACTGCCAAGCCTTGTTGATGTGGGATGTGTAGAAGCCATCTAGCCCAATATATTCCTTTCCCCATGTTAATCTACTTGATGACAAGCTAGGAACATCAGTGTGGATACTTGAAGGCTAGCATCTGAACATTGCAGGACTGCTATGAGTTTTCTATAGTATCTAGGATAGGATCAGGCAATAGTTGCCCAGAGAGGTGGTGGATGCCCCATCCCTGGAAACATTCAAGGCCAGGTTGGACGGAGCTCTGAGCAACCTGATCTGTGAAGATGTCCCTGCTTCTTGCAGGGGGGTTGGACTAGATGACCTTTAAAGGTCCCTTCCAACCCAAACCATTCTATGATTCTATAATTGGGACTCAGCTGCCTGATGAGGATGCACAGCAATGCAAACTAGAGGCTTTCAAGTGCATGCTTAATGCAAAGCTTCCACAGCTTGCACTGCTGCGAACAGTAAATTTTCTGAGCTTTCATTTTATTAAAAAAAAAATAAAAGAAGAGAAGAAACTATGTGATGGTAGTTTTGCAACTGCTATGTGAAGTTACAGTACTGTTAAACACAATGCTGAACAGCAGATGGCATATTTATACCCAAGACATGAGACTATTGTTGACATGGTCTGTGAGAGCAATGTTGTTGTAAATGCATATTTGCTCAGTCTGTGTATCGTGCTGACATTAATCCTCAAGGAAAGAAAACCATCTGGAAAATTTTCAGTTAGTATAATCTGAACTGAATTAAATACTATAGACTTGCATATTACTCAAGGTAAAACTTCTTACACTGGAACAGGTTGCCCAGAGAGGTGGTGGATGCCCCATCCCTGGAAACATTCAAGGCCAGGCTGGATGAGGCTCTGAGCAACCTGATCTAGTGGGAGATGTCCCTGCTCCTTGCAGGGGGGTTGGACTAGATGACCTTTGAAGGTCCCTTCCAACTCTAACCATTCTATGATTCTATGATTCTTTCAAGTGGAGAGAAAGACTGTCTCCTTGTTTGTGTTTTACACTAGCCTCATCTAATCCAATGTCTTCCTGTAATGCCATATTTCCTGCCTTATTTTCATTAAATTGCTATGAATTGCACTCTTCTGTATATATGTTTTCTCCCAGTAGTACATATCAAATAATCCAATTGAGAACAATGCTTGCGTGAATAGACACAGCTTGAGATATCTCGAGCAAATGACATCTCCTGGGCTCTGCAGTGCTGCAGGTTTTTGCTCTAGTGGAGAGTCTTTCCCTAAGAAATTCCCTAAGGAATTTATTACTATGTGTATAAAATCTACATTCATAGTAACTGCATCCATCATGGTTTTAAAATTATTATTATTATTATTATTATTATTATTATTATTATTATTATTATTATTATTATTATTATTATTATTTTAATGAAAAACATTTTATAGTAAGCAAATCAACCAATGTTTATATTTGGTTAGACTCTAAGCAAAGTTGATTGATAGTCTACAGCGGAATTTTCATGCCCAGGTTTGAAGCAAAACATACACTTTTCTCCTCTGCCACTCAGTACCAGCCTGGAACACGCCCTGAGTTCTTGACTAAGTCAGGATCTGAAACAGTCCCGTAATACGGTTCCCATTAGCCCCACACTGGAGTTTTGACAGTGATTTCAATGCAAGTAGGATCAGGTCCTCAGACACAGAAACACAAGTTGCACTACATCCTCTGAGACTATATGGAGAATAGCACCTTCCCAAATGTTCTGAACCAAAGTGAAACAGCTTTAGGAAAGCTAAGGCTATGGAAGCTGTTCTATTGCAGCTTTTAACACCATATATCCTAAGTTATAAAAACAGACACAACATGAAAAAAAAATTATCTGTTCATTTTAGGGTTTACATTGGTATTAACCTTTTTATGATTTGCCTTTTTCCTCCCAGCTGTTTTCTTTCCTATTTATTGCACGTGATTTTTATTGGAACATAGCTGTCCAGAAATTGGTGCTTTTCAAGGCAGGGTAGATACACAACTAAGCTCTACTAAACAGCTTCTCTGTTTACATGAGGCTTGTTAAATAACAAAGAGCAGAAAGCAAGTACTGAGCATCGATGTAGGTTTTCATCATTTATCATCCGCAGATTACAGTGTCCGTGGAACTACAAAAGATAAAATCACAACAGAATGTAATATGAATGAAATATCCCTTTATAGATCTTTGTTGTGCAAATTGTTGTACAAGCAGTTAATTCTCATGGCTCCCAGGAGGTAGGTAGGTCACCTGAACATCCTTAACACTTTGAACATAAAACTATAGCAAGATACGGTTTGACATACGGACTATTTCTAGATTTTTATAACTTTGGAGGCATTCCTGCCTTCCTGGTTGAAGTTATTGGCAAGTCTCCCATTGATTTCAGGAGTTCTTGATAAAATCCACTGATTTTATGAATCAATTAGGAAAACATTTATTTGGACTAGAAATAAAAAGAAAGTGATGTTTACCAGGGAAAATTAAGAATCAGACTTCAAACACTCTGCACATTAACTTATTTGAGGAATGATTCATTGTTGATATAGCTGGAGTTGTTAGCAAATATATACGTTTAAATCATCAAAATTTCAGCACAACCAGAAATGCTTAGAACTTTGAAATTTCAGCTGGATAACAAAAAAGAAGTAATGAACTTACTGTCCCTTATTTGAACTTTCTGAAGCAGAATGCCGTGGTGCTATAGGAGGTTGGCAGTGTTTGGCTGGACAGAGGCACTAATCTGGAGGGGCTGGTACGGGTGTTGCCTGTTTCCTTTTTTGGTAGCTATTGTGGTTAGCTGGCGCAGCAGTAGCACCTAGGTTTGTGCAAGCTATTGGTCTCCTTTGCATCATCTAATGTACCACCAGTAGTACTAAGTGACACAGCCCTTTCCTGAAGCCCTTTCCTGAAGTATAAAGTATATTAAAAGAAATACTTAAAATTCCAAGCCTCTCATACTGAAATTATATGGAACGACAAACCTCTTGGCAAATACTCGTGTTTAGGTTAAGCACACCCTTTCCACTGCAAATGTACTCCCTCTGTATCATCCTTAGGCCACTCTGAGTGCAGAATTCCTGCAGGAAGCTCTTGGGAAGACTCAGCAGGATCACAGCATGGATTTGTCCGTGTCTTTCATTTTATCTGCAATTATGCTATCGGATACATGAAGTTCTTTAAAGAACCAGTCCTTCTTACTCTGCACACTAAAATCCTTCACTGAAATTAGACTTGGGAGCCACTCATTTTTCTAAGGCTCTGTCTAGCAATGGGGTTCCAAACCTTCTTCTTTAAATAAGAAATATAATGCTAATTAAGCTGCTGGGTTTTTTTTATAAAATACTTTATTAAGAATAAGAGTAAACAAGGTTACAAAAATACCAACTTTATTAACTAATGAAGATGCCATTAATTACAGAAAATTTATAATACAAGTTATAACCACAGTGTTCCCTTTCCATTAGGCATTCAGTTAGTTGAATTCAAAGGGAGCATTATTTTTCCCACTTTAATATGAAAAAAATACTATTATCATACACTGAATTCCACAGGCAGCTCCCTAAAGTTAGATCCCATGCAAGGAAACCATACATAAATGCCCAAGAGTATGTCTAAAAAGGAACACTGTAAAATTTCAGGGTGAAAAGCCATGTTAGTTCCTGCCAGCAGCCCCAACATTCATAAAACAATAATATACCAGTGCATGTGAGGGAGGAAGAAAATAATTGATAAGGAAACAAGGCTAAAGAACCAATGCAATAGGTTGTATACAGGTTGCACGGGAGTCAGTTGGTTTACAACCAGTCTTCCAGAAGGATGGCGATAAAGCCTCACGTCCTGTTGCCGTTGCCCTGGAGTTGAGAATCTGTGTGCTTTTCGGTGTAGGAGGATGCGTGTAGTTCAGTGCGTGGCCATTTGGAAAAGCACTGAGCAACTTTCAGCCCCTTGCTCTTTTGACAATCACATTTACTAATTTCAAGGGACATTTTGCCTGAGTAGATTTTGACCCTCAGAGATATATTTGGACCCTCATCTGAAAAGCTCTAACTCAAGTGAGTAGCTCTGTCAAGTACATTGGCAATACCTGCAGCAAGGGTCTGCAGAATGCCTCAGAGAATTTTATCTACAGAAGATAGATTTCACCAGTAGCAGCAAAAATCTAGACCAGTACATTCCCATTGAGAGCTACAGTTTCTCTGAGGGTGAGGAGGTTTATGAAAGAAAAAGAGAAAGGGAAAAAAGCTTTTTTTAAAGAAAAAAATGTTTTCATTAATGAAAGTTCCAATGCCCAAAGAAAATCAGTAATTAAGTCAAACTAACTTCAGTATCACAAAATCAGCTCTTGAGTTTTAATTTCAAAATTTTATATCCAGTTATGACACTTTTCAGAGACCAAGGATTAGTTACAGCAAGGAGAATGGAGATGAATTCAATGGAGTTTAAGAACGTCCTTAGATAGGAATTTAAGTTCTATATCCTTTAATTCTAATATGAACAAAATCATATCTACAAAGTAAAGTCCAGATCCCACTGAAGTTAGTAAGAGGCTTTCCAGCAATTTAGATGGGCACTAGATCAGTTTCCGTTGTTATTACAGAGAGAAAAATGTTAGAACAGTGAAAAAGTATCTATAGAGTGTCCTTTCTTAAGAGAATCCTGTAGTTATAACAGTTGCCTGGTACAGTACCATTGGTACCAACAAGAAATATTCACAGGAATAAATGAAGTACAAATTCATTACCACATATCATTATTATTCTCTTCCCTTGCTCTTCAGAGTCTCACGTGCCCTCCATACTGAGATAGGGAGAGCAGTAGCACCTGAGAAGCAAGTGTATGCAAACATGTTAAGTTCTGGAGCATCGACTCTGCACAATTTATTTTACTGAGGCACTGCCCAGAACAAACAGGTAAAAATCCTTACACGTTGTCTAACAAAAAACAGTATTTTTATCATATATATATATGTGTATATATATATATAAAAATCACAGTCTTCTGCACAGCAGAAGCTTATAACTAAAATATTTTAGGATTCGATTTTTTTAGATAGACATAACAAAATACCTGCAAATATAATACAGTGAGCACATAACAATTCTTAGAATACACATAGTGAACATGGAATTATATATTTTATCCACATTCTACCTGTAACTGAAAATAAAACTCACTTGGAGTTTTTTAGAAGTCTCTCTTAAAAAGTTAATCCTTTCAATAAGATATAGTCAGTATGTACTTAGTAAGAATACACTCTTTACATACGCGGCAATAATTAACTGTAAATACAACAGGCTAAATCCTGCCCTCTTTGGGCCTGGTAAGTAAGAAAGCCGAAAAGGAGTATAAAGACTTCCGAGGCAGCCAGAATAGATCGACACAGACTATCTGCGTAGCATCCACAACCTCAGATCTGCTGTACAGAGAAGTCGCATCTTGTCCAAAGAGACTATTTACATCAGGAGGAATTTCAGAAGCTCTGCTTGCTGAAAGGCTTCTTCCTATGTACCAGTAGAATCTGCTGGATGCTTGACACAAATCTCAGCCAGCCAAGCCACTTAAGCATGAGCTGAACCTCATCTCAGTTCACCACCAGGAGATGTAAGCATATTTGAGTCCCACTGAAGTCAAAGTGCACATCTGAAGAAAATAATTTTGTCAGTCAACATGAGGGCTGCCTCCCAAGACAGCTCCCCTGAAGTGGTTGCTTTGTGCCAGGACAGAATTAAACCCTGCGTCTTCTGAATGAAATGTCCTTTTACACGTCTACACCACGATGTCAGCTAGTGGCTATGCAGTTAGATATGATACACATACCATACAATTTGCTACTGGAAACCTTTACAATTACACAGTCACAAGTGAAGTAACAGTGCAGTTACTTACATAATTACATATACAGTAGTAAAACTAACAATTGGATATATGTTGTATCAATTTTCCCAAAATTACAGGGTAATTGGTGCCACCTATAACAACATATTTGTATAATACTTCCAGCCATACAACTAAATGCCTAAAGGAGAACAAGCACTTTTTATAGACGCTGATTATTTGTTCCCTTTCCCCATCAACATCAAGGAAAATGGTGATTCTACACAGAGGCAGGAAACACTAGCTACTAAACTATTGGTGATATTTTCCATATTATGTACAAGATCATAACAATCTTTGAAATAATTTTATTACTGTGAATTATACAAAGGATTTTTTTTTCCAAATCTACGTAAGGCTTTATTAAAGATCTTAAGTCTTTGAAAGACTATTAATGTATAACTTACTTTTCCCAGTATTAAATCTCTCAGCCAGATGCCAGATTCAACTATTCTTTTTCCTGCTGTAAATACAGAGTTACTTCCATGAAATAACTAGAATCAATGGAATTTTTAACACCTGCCTGTTGAGAAAGATTTGGGTATACTGGATTGAAATTTCTTTTAATGGCCAAAGTCTGCGCGTAATCAGCTAATCAGGATTAATTTTCCAAACTGTATGAAATACTCTCTTTAGCATTGTAAATTCACAGTTATTTCTGGGACTAACTTGAAACAAATGATTGATAGTTTGCTAACCAATCCGCTTCTATGTCTCTTCCCTCATCCAAAATGGTTTTTGAGGTACCTGTTAGGGGACCACATACACACTGAAGGAACCAAGTACAGAACTAAAGTCTATAAGCACTATGTAAAAGGAGGTGATATTGACTTCTATGAGAACTCTGCTTATGGCAGGCTTGTCAAAGTCCATCAATAATGAAAAGATTAATTTCTAAAGAGACTATTTTTTAATGAAATATTTAAATCTTTGACCTCTTATAAGGGAGGAAGAGAAATATGATCATATATGCTGTTCTTGACAGATGCATATACCTCTCAGTAGGTCTTTTGTCATATAGGAAGAGAAATATATGGCTCATAGAAAGAATAAGATGTGTTAAATAAAACTGTAATTTGTTTCTCCTTCTAAGATGAACTGAAGAGCAGCATAAAAGAGGTCATATGATCTATTTCTACAAAACCATTTATCATCCAGTAATAATATCTTGGCAAAATTGTTTAGCCATTCAAGTATCTTCAGGAGATATATCACCATACTTGCATATACTGTAAGTTGCTCCAACACTGATAGACAAAAACACCAAAACCACCCATAAATATTAAAAGAAGCTCAACAAACTTGACTATCAAGTAGTTAAAAAATTGTTGATCTTTACATTACTCATTAATTTCATGCTGTCCAAAATCTTTCTTTGAATGGAAGGTGTTGAGTTTTTCAGGGTTTTCTGTAGGTCATCATAATTTTGTGTATCCACCGGGAGTAATATGAGACCCGAACAAAAATCCCAGGACGATTTCGAACGGCACATCCGCGGCCGGGAACAATGACACCAATAACTATCTTCAGCCTGTTTTGTTCACAAACCAAGGGACCACCGTAATCTCGCTAGGAAAAAATAAACATAAAGAATGTCACTTCTCAAAATGCTTCAAGGTTCAGGTCTCACCTGTCTCCTACTGACTGGTTTCTTTTGGGGATGACCTAGCTCAATGAACAGGCAATAGAATTATTATTGCCATGGGACAAAAATCATCTTCCGTTATCTTTTTCACAACCAGAACTTAGGCAAACCAGCACCAAGGTTGGCCTTTGACCTTTGGTTGCTTCCTGTGCAAATTAAACCCTACGATCTATCTTCACATGTGATTCTACTGATTTCAGACTACCAGATCTTACTCTCCTCTTTCAGCTACCTGCAAGCATATCTGTTTATGTGCCTATAAACCAGGTGAGCAGAAAATGAGTTGACTGATAAACACCTTTGTTGTGATAACAACAAAGGATATGTCTGCAGGACATGTCTGCATCAAAGACTACTGACATATCCTCCTGTCAGTCAATCACGTTGCAAGGCTCTAGGATGAGAATCTATGTGTACTAATAGGCAAGGGTTGTGGCGAAATCCCAAACATAATAAAAGAATAATAATTGTAGACATAATTTTGAGACATAGCTTGTTAAAATACTTTTTCATTATTTTGAGTGAATGAGACATCTGTGCAACAGTACATGCATTCAGTGAAAATCTGAAGTATGACCAACTCAGATCAAGGTCTTATTTAGCACTAAAATGCATCCAGTTTAAATTAAATTGAAATGGTAATTTAGATACATTCACATAGATTTGGGACTTGAACATAGATACTGTAGTTTTTAGCCAGGCAAAACGTATACTGAACCTAGCAAACTAGCTGCAAAACTAGACAGTACATGTCCATATCAGATAGTGAGACATTGTTTCAAAAAATAAAAGCTGACAATTAGCATTGAATTCTCTCCGGATCACCAGAGAAATAACAATGCTTGACCTTTATTTGGTTTAGGGTTGTTTTTTTTTTTTTCCTAACTGACTGCAAATTACTTCCCAAATGAACAATGAGCTATGTCAGTGCCATCAGAGTGGCTCATAAAACACTTTCAGGAGTGGAGTTTCACCTGCCAATCTGATTTTGTTTCTCTGTCTGTTCTGTGCTGAGGAAAGAAGCTTCAAAGGGGAACTCAGGGAGCAGGAAGCCACACATTGATTAAGACTGATTGCTAAAATTAATTCAGTCCATTTCTTCATGCAGGGGAAAACAAAGTGCAGGATCC
>JAAGAY010144615.1:93066-134453 GCA_011801015.1 Ardeotis arabs | reverse complement strand
AGATATTGGTTGCATTTCTCATTTCCCAAAATAAACAGGTTTGCTACCCGGAGAAGGCCATCATAGTTAATTACTAGGATTGAAAAGAGAATGAAAATGTTATTCTATTTTAAGGAAAAAAAATAATTGAAGATGCAGCCCGGATAAGCTTACTCATCTTCAGTTATTGTACTTTCTCTCTAGTACTCACATTTTTGTCCATCCTCACTGTTATAGTGTATTTGTCTTTTGTATTTCTGATATTTGCTATAAATGGGATTTGCAAGATTTTTTTTTTTTTGTGCGCATATCTGTTCAGTTCTCTGAGAATATCTGGAGAAGTTTTTTGTATTAGCGGGAAAAATGCTGGGTAACTGGGTTTACCCTACAGTTCACAACCAGCTTGCCCTATCAACATCACAGAAATCAGAAAAATGGAGCCTGAGAATGTTTTCACTCCCATCAGTGGAGCGAGGATTTTGCTCCCTGCCTTAAACACGAGTTCATGTGTAACAGTGCCTGCCGTGGCCTAGGGAAGGATGTGTGACTTGAAAAATACAGTAGCAGAGCAGAGGAGTTTTTTTTCATTCTGTGCTGCCTCAGCTATGCTGAATGACTTTGTGCCCGCAAGGGCAGAGCCACAGTTTTGTGCAATCTCCATTCACCAGTGTGAAGGTCAGGAAGCAGGAGCCCTGTGGAGCTTGCTCTTGTTCTACATGTCGAAAAACAAGTCTCTACAAGCTGCAAAGATAAATAAAGGACCTGGACCGGCCCATTCCCTGCATAGTTATCAAAAGAAAATGTCAAACTTGCCCTTCACTGACTTATTATCTTGTTTTCTTGAAAAAATGGATGTAACACTTCTTGCTTCTCTGACTAGAATGCTGTGAGGATTACATTAAGTAGTGCATAAAATACAGTACAGCGTCCTTGGATGACAGATGTTACGTATTTACTGTATTACATAACTCCACAACATTGCAAATTCCTGATCAGTTCTCTTACGCTAAGCTTCCCTGTGATGCTGCCCCGTGCTACAGCCCAACTTCCCTCTCCCCTAGACAGCCGTTCCCCCCAAGGATGGCTAATACGGCCACGCTGAGAACATCAAAGGCAGTCATCTGGGAGAGGGCTGGTACAGATTACTTGCCACCCATAAAGAAACGTGGAGTAATGGTTTACAAGGAAGAGAGTTTCAGAATTACAATCTAGTTTCTGCTCTGCTTCCAGGACAGCGTGAGTATGTTGCTGCTGCTTGCTTAGGGTCTGTGGCAAAACGACATTTGAGCACAGTAATTATTGGAGTAATTATTGTCAACTGGCAGCTATTAACTTTATCATCAACACATAATTAGCTACATCTAGTATTTACCAGACTAAATAAATGCCTGTTCTCCCACATACTTGTATTTACTTCACACAAAAACTGTGTTTAATAAAAATTAGTAAGGTTGGAAAGTCAAGTACTCAAAAGTTAGGAAATGCCAGACTTATGGCTGCTTGTGCATCCTTAGTTCACTGTCTTTCTGTATGTTAATTATGTCTTTGACTACATGATTCTGTACTAGTTTTTCCACAGGGCAGCCTGCTTTGGGATATAGCAACAGGCTGCACCAGTAGATGAATCAGAATTTTTTTAAAAAAAGGATTAGAACTCTGCAAAATAATTCTTCCAGATTTTTTAAACTGGAACAAACAAAAAGATGAAATAGTAGAAAATATTTTGTATTAAATAATCATAGATTAAATGCTCAAAGATTTATAAAATCAGAATAAAATTAAAATTGGTTTTTATAACAAAAGTGTTGGACAATCGTGGCATCAGGCAATACCAGCAGCCTCACCTATAATAACAAGAGGAAGTAAGCTGTCAATGTATTCATTTAGTTTTTAAAAATAGTTTCTTACATCCAGTGTATCCCCATCCATAAACACTGCAACTGGTCTTCTCTGGAATGGTACATCCAGAAATGGGCAATCGGATTATTTCTACAAAATTTGTCAGTATGGCAGGTCTGAAAAGAGAAAACAAATAATAGATGTAATGGATTTTGCTTAACCTTCTGAAATGTATCTTAAAAAGGACGTTAAATCTATTATAGACCACAGCAATTAAAAACTGTGCCAATTCTTTTCCTTTCTTTTCCAACTTTGAAGAATATGATGGATTCTTCTACCTATTTTTTGTACTACAGCTGTTAACTGTCAAAAGATTTCTTGAAATGCTGTCACCACTTTTATGCTATTTAACTTGGGTTTTCATCTTAAAAGTAAGTAATGATGGCATTTCATTTGAATATATAGTTTTGCTAATATGGAGAAAGTTTGAAAGCTCATATATACACAAGGATCTCAGTTACAATCTGGTGCTTATTCTATAAATTAAAGCCATACACTAGTCAATGTGGGTTGTTTTTTTTAAAAAAAAAACAAACACAAACTGAAAAAAAAACCAAACAAAAAACAAAAAACCTCCCAACAAATCTAAACTTGATTATCAGGAAAAAAGTTGCAGGCATAGTTTTTCAGAAGTAACATCTGTTTTCTAAATAAGGTAGATGAACTTGCATTCCTGCATATATCAAGTAAAATTTCTTACAATTGGAATTTTACCCCATGGAGACATCTGCAGTATTAGAGATAGTAGAGAACTGAATTTGCAAATCTTATTTAGGAAGAATCTCATTAGTCAGTTGAAAATCCTGGAACTGGCAATAATACCTACTAACCTGCTAAGTTTCAGTAAGACCAAATCTGACCCTGTGGGGCCATATACCAACTGGGAGATGTTCAGAACTTGTCTATGCTTCTCGTCTCCCTTTCCTTTGATATTGTGGACTCCAAGCCAGGCTTTGTAGTCTTTCAATTCTTTGTACCTAAATGAGGCAAAGTTGGTTAGGGTTTTGCTGAGCGTATAATAAAATAAATCAAAAAACTTTGCTTAATATGATTATGCTAGAAGATCTTAACTAATACTCTTCAGCAGAAATTAGTTTATGCTGCCAACTACTATTCCAAAATCAACATGCTTGGATGTAAGTTTTTGGTCTGAAGCCAGTAGATAATTTTATTTTTAACTGTTACTAAAATCTAATTTTTTTCCCTAATAGTATCCAAATATTTAGATCACTGGACAGTATGAACCTTTGAACTTTTTTGAGATTTACCCAAGTTTTCTATTTTATTCTGTCCAGTTAAGCAGAAGCATGAGATTATTTTCATAAAGAGGCAATTGTCTAACCATTGCATTTGGAAAACATATTTATACTTCTATGTAAAATAACCAGAGCTCTTTTAGATTAACAACACTAATAACAGAAAATATCAAGGTCCCACAAGACTTTTACATTAGGAAAGCAGTGCTAAAGCCAAACAGGAGGGAAAAATTCTGCATTTAAGTTGAAGAAATGATGTGCTGATAAGTTCCCGAAAACAGAAGTGTTTCAATATTGCAAAGCTACAGACTACTGTACCGAGAAGGGAAACACTGCCTTGCTGTTAGAACCCACTCTTCTTTTATCAAAGTACCTCCACAGATATGCTTATTCCTGGAGGGGGAAAAAAAAAAAGAAAGAAGAAAAAGCAGGAAAATAATAATAAAAAGTAATAGTGTTAATTTCTACATAGCCAAAAACTTTAAACAGTACTTTTGCTCCTCATGTATTTTTGCTGGTGAAAGGTGACTGACTGACAGCCTGCAAAAACATCTCTGTCCCTTTGCTCTACGTTTTCAACACTTCTAGTAGCATAACTTTGCAGAGATTTGCTCCAAAGTATATAAACCAGGAGGAAAGAGAAATTGTTACTGTGTTCATTTAGTGGTTTCAGAGTTGAAATTATTTAATGATTTTAAATAAATTATTTTAATTTTTTTTTTTAATTTAAAGGGAAAAAAAAAAAAAGGTAAGCTACTTTTTTGTAATAGGAACTGGAATGAAACATTCAAGCAAGTCCCCAAACTGCCACCAGATGTAAACAACATTTGGTCATTATTCATCTAGGTATTATTCAAAGCATTGACCTCAAGGTGGGGAGTTCCTATTTGATTACTGGCCCTATGAGACTTCTGTCCCCACATACTTTAGTCGGAAATAATCTGCAATATATGACATCCTACATGCGATTGCAGAAAACCTGCAGTGTAATATATCAAGTAAAATTAAAGCAATTAAGCATGACAGTTCTTTCAAAAATAAAGATGACTGTGGAATGCAGATTAATTAGTTTCCTTCTTTATGCCTCCTAAATCACATTTATTTTCTGCAGTTCTTTCGAAAGTGAATCAGAATTGTCAGCAATTTGGGAAAAGCTTAAAATCTCACAATTTATAAATTCAAATCACACAAATGTTCAAAGCTTTGCACAGAACTGCTGGAAGGAGCCCAGACTCTATATGGAGTTCAAAGACAGCAGAATAACACAGATGCTTGCTCCTCTTTTTTTTTTTTTTTATTGCATTTTGATTGAGGAACAAAATATCTGGTCCAAAAGGCTGGACTCTTCTTAAAATATAGATTCTGCCCAGTTTTATTAGAAAAATGTCACAATCAGGAGTATAAATATGTTCTTGCATATTATCTTTGCATCACTAATTATCAAAAGGAATTTACAAGATTCCATCATCTGCTTTAGAAGATTGATTGGTACACATAGGAATGTTAAACTTATTATTTAAATGTGGCACAAACCCAGAGCTGATTCCATGAAAGAGATTAAATTCATCCAAGTATACTTAAATATACCTGATAACATAATTTGGATTGGATCTATAAGAAAATATGTCATTGATTAATTTTACATTTAGAAGTGGGCCTTGGTTGCCAAATATGAATACAAGTTTCTAAGTATCCCTAAGCCTTTAGGAACAGACATGGCAATTCCATTTTGAGGTGTACCATTAGTTTTTGCAGAAAGCCCTGAAGTCATTAAGATTTTGTTTCAGATAACATTCTTTTGCTTCCTTGGTAACAATACAAAGTAAAACTACAGTTTTATGCCCACATGTAATACTTAAAAATATATTTTGCTGCTGGAGTATTCCAGGAATCCCTTTTTTATAAAAAAAAATCTGCAATCTTTTAAGCACTCATCTGCTTAATGGAATTTTGTTGCATAGCACAAAATTCAGGTTCAACTACCTTAACAGTAGCTATTTAAATTGTAGGCATCTAGATACAGTTTACACTTCCAGCTGATGAGTTATGAACCAGAGTAATGAACAGAGGAAACAGTAACTCTGTATTCTGGCTTTTACACAGCAGCAAAGTAAGATCCGCCATAATGTAATGCACATTTCCAGCTGTGTATGTTAGGGTCTTGTTTTAAAGAATGAAAAGGATTTCCCTATAGCTCCTACTTATTTTTTTAATACAGAATACACTTTAATTGCATGCAATGATACGAGCAGAAAGCTAAATATGACATGGGTATAAATCTACCACTTCACAACTAAATAAACTGCTGTTAAAATTAAAATATTGATGTGAAATTATTTTTTTTTTGTAACAGCTTCTAAAATAAACCATTTAATGCTGAATGCTAAACAAATGTTATGAAAAGGTCTGCAGTAGCTAACCAAAAGAGCAGAACACTATGAATGCTTTGCAGGCTTATGTGTGTAAGTTAGTAATAATGAACATACAAGCATTTCACTGATGGAGTGAATATTATGGAATCACTTGATGTTCCAGGAATGCTGATTTTCTGCTTTTACAGGATTTAACTGCAACCTGGAAGTATTTTTATTATGGTCTACATTTTCTACAGTTCCAAAACAAATATCCTGGTAGATATGTTGTCTTTCTAATCAAAGTGATAGTTACCTGTATGTCAAACTAACCACCCATCCTTCGTTAGTTTGTGTTGGGATTCCATTTACAACTCTCAAATGTTTTGTTGAGGCACAAGGAATGACAGTATCTGAAAGCAGGTCCAGAGATCACATTTTACTAAAAACAGCGGAAGGAAACCTGTACAGTTGCACATAAGGACCACAAGAAGATAAATATTTATCACAAATTAACTTTCCTGTGCTAATGAAATATATTTCTAGAGCATCAAAACTACTTCAGTGAAGCTGGATCAGTCTATAAAAATATTCTTAGGGAATATAAAATATATATATTTACATAGTTTTATTATGGAGATTTACACATTTATAAAGCAAACATTGAAAATAATTACCATATCTCATGACTGGAAAGACAGGATGGTGAGACTAGATAAAGGTGTATAATAAAACTATTCTACATTTTCCTCTTGTAAAAGCAATTTTTCCCAAGCTGTATGTTTTTTTTTTTTTTTATCTTTAACTCATCTTTCTCTTGGTTCCAAATCAAAAAAAACAGGTAGTCTTAGAGGATATAATACATGCCCTGGACAGTACATCTGCAAACTTACCATCCAAGCTGGTTGTAGTAGGAGTTGTATCACCTTCACCTAGACAGACACATAAGATATCCATAATACAAAATTACAACACATCTAAAAATTGAATAGAGTGAAAAATAAACACCAAATGACATATTGTTAATTTTAATAGTTCACAAAGTTTAAATCTTCTATGATTTCTTTATTACTCTGCAAAAGCACAATTTGGCAAGAATTAACAAGAAGGCAGAATTTCATTCCAATAGAATGGCATGAGCAGGGCTATGACCTTGTTGGCATCACGGAGACGTGGTGGGACGACTCATATGACTGGAGCGTCAACAAAAGCATCGTGGGCTGCATCAAGAGGAGCGTGGCCAGCAGGTCAAGGGAGGTGATTCTCCCCCTCTACTCTGCCCTGATGAGACCCCACCTGGAGTACTGTGTCCAGTTCTGGAGCCCCCAACATAAGAAGGACATGGACCAGCTGGAGAGAGTCCAGAGGAGGGCCACGAAGATGATAAGAGGGATGGAGCACCTCTCCTATGAGGCCAGGCTGAGAGAGTTGGGGCTGTTCAGCCTGGAGAAGAGGAGACTCCAGGGAGACCTGCTAGCAGTCTTCCAGTACCTCAAGGGGGCCTACAAGAAAGATGGGGAGAGGCTGTTCAGTAGGGCCTGTTGTGATAGGACAAGTGGTAATGGTTTTAAAATAGAGGGAGGTAGATTTAGATTGGATATTAAGAAAAAATTTTTCATAATGAGGGTTGTAGAACACTGGAACAGGTTGCCCAGAGAAGTGTTGGAAGCCCCATTCCTGGAAACATTCAAGGCCAGGCTGGATGAGGCTCTGAGCAACCTGATCTAGTCAGGGATGTCCCTGCTCCCAGCAGGGGGGTTGGACTAGATGACCTTTGAAGGTCCCTTCCAACTCTAACATGATTCTATCAATAAGGAGCTCCTGACTAAACTTCAACACAGAAAGGAAGCATACAAGCAGGGTCAGATAAACCAGGAGGTACTGTCCAAACGTGCCGGTGAGGGATAAGAAAAGCCAAAGCCTACCTGGAGTTTAATCTGGCAAGGAGCATGAAGAATAACAAGAAAAGTTTCTACAGCTATATTAGAAGCAGAAGAAATATTAGGATAAATGTGTGTCCACTCTGAATGAGCCGGGGAACTTGGTGATGAAGGACAAAGTACCTTCTTTGCTTCAGCATTTGGTGGTAGGAATGGCCTTCAGGAACCTCAGCCCCTGAGACCAGATGGAAAGTCTAGATCAAGGAAGACTTACATTTGGTGTAGGGCAATAAGGTTAAGTAACAAACTGGACGTACATATATCCATGGGTATCAGTGAGAGCTGAGGGAAGTGGCTGATGATATTGCAAGGCTACTCTTGCAATGGCAGTCAGGGCAACTGGGGGAAGTTCCTAAGGACTGACAGAAAATAAATGTCCACAAGGAGATGAGTAGCTGAGTGATAAGGGGAGATCAGTGTACCTTCTTCATCTTGACTTTAGCAAGGCTTTTGATATGGTCTCCCATAACATACTCAGCCACAAACAGATGAAGCATAGACTGGATAAGTGGACAGTGAGGTGGACAGAAAACTGTTCCTAACTGCCAGTCTGAAAGGATTATTCTCATCAGCATGAAGTCTAGCTGGAGACCAGATATTAGTGTTGCATCTTGGGCCAATATTGGGGCCAAAACTGTTCATAACCTTCATTAATGGCCTTGACAGTGGGACAGGCTGCACTCCCAGCAGGTTTGTAGATTGTTAAAAAGTGGGAGGAGTGATTGATGCACTGGAGAGTTGTGCTGCCATTCAGAGGGACCTCAACAGGCTGGAGAAATTGGCCAACAGGTAACAAGTTGGAATGTAGCCTTGCAGAGAAGGATCTGGGGATCTTGGTGGACAAGATGTTGAACGTGAGCCAGCAAAGGCGGCCAACAACATAGTGGGTTCCTTTAGCTTCAGCAATGCTAGCAGGTTGAGGGAGGTGATCTTTCCCCTCTATTCAGCTACTACAGCACGACTGCAGCTATCTCTAGCAAACTCAAGGCCAGGCAGTTTTCACAAGTATCAGCACAATACAAAAGCTGTTGTTCCCTGGGAAATGAGAAAAGCAGAGACGCATTCCCCAAGGCAGAGGGAGGGAACTGAACTCAAATTTTCCACATCCTGTGTGATTTCCCAACAAATGGGCCAGAAGTTTAGTGACAACATAGGAAATGGAACATCAAGGAGTTTATTCCCAAGTCTACTTTTGGGTGCTTGCATTAAGAGCTTGTTTTCTTCTCAGTGGAGAGAGCTGGACTCTGGAGGGTGATGGAGAGCACTGAAAACTGGGCTGCTGCTCTGAATTGCCCTCTGAACAAGAGCATTTTGTTAAGAATAATTCTGCTCTGGCCCCAGCAGTACATGAGCTACCCTAATGAGGTTTTCCAAGAGCTATTGTTTCTGCCAAGCTTCGTGTCCTACATTTGCATATCCTGGCATTTGCAATGCCTTGAAAATTAAGAAATAAAAAGCCCTGCCCTTTGCAAATCCTAAATACGAATATAAGCAAATAGCTTTCAGCCTGCAAATTCACAGCACCTTCATGGGGAAAGACAGCAAAAGATGGCAAGCACTCTGATTGTTTACAGCAGAGGTGTGAATCTTACGGACCGCAGGCAAGAATCAGCTTCGTGTTTCTGTACGGGTGTGTTGTGCAAACAGGGCTGGTGGGCTTTTGGGTGGTGTTGAGTTGATGGATGACAGACTGACTCTACAGCAAAGACAGTAAGGGAACAGGAGCAAGGAAAAGAGGGCGTGAAGTCTGCAGCATGGGACTGTCACGGTATTTGTGAAGATGTAAAAAAAAAGCTGGCAGAGCTTTCTATATAGAGATTTCTATAACTCAGAGATTTCAGGCCTTTTTCACTTCTGGGGCCTTAAGAGGCAAAGGAAGGGCAAATGGAGATGAATTCTTTGGTTATAAATAAAAACAGAAAGGTAGCATGAAGATTACATTATTGCAATATAAAATTAAATTATCTACCTTGCTCTTACTGAATAGAATGTTCTAATAGAGAGCCCTGACTCAGATTTTAAGAGCAGCATGTACCAAAAATAAGAAAGGAGCACTCAATGATTTTACAAGGTCATTATAAAAAGACCTGGAAATACCGTTAAGTTCCAAGTGGAAATAAAGAAGTAATTTAGAATATTGGGTTTGTTTCTCATTTTTCTTTTAAAAATGTGTCACTGAGAAACCTCATCATGCACTGGCAGTGTTATAAAGGTGATTGATAAATACACCACACAGAGTCAAGTTACCCCTGAGGCTTCTACTGAATTTCATAGCTACCTATGAGCTAAGTAATCTCTTCATTTTCCTCAGTCCTAGTAATAGTTTACCTAAGTTTGATACGCACTTTTGAGAGCTGCTTTTCCAAAGGGATGTGGACAAGTTGAAGAGAGTGTAGAGGAGCTCTGTGAGAATGATCAGTTGTCCTCAAATGCATGAGAAGGACCTAAAAATCAGATGAATCATAGAATCATAGAAAGAAACATAGAATTGTTGAGGGTTGGAAGGGACCTTAAAGATTATCTAGTTCTAACCCCCTTACGGGGGGGGGATACCTTCTACTGGATCAGGTAGCCCAAAGCCCCATCCAGCATGGCCTTGAACACTTCCAGGGGTGGGGCATCCACAACTTCTCTGGGCCCTGTTCCAGTGCCTTACCACCCTCATAGTAAATAATTTATTCTTAATATCCAATCTAAATCTATCCTCTTTCAATTTGAATCTTCTTAAGATTATTTAAGTCAAGTCTTCTTTATGTCCCCTGTGGATATAACAAAGCAACTCATTTTACCCCTCCACGAGCTTTCACCTGCAACAAAAGTTGAAAGTAGCATTTAGTTCACAGTCTGAGGAGAAAGCTTCAAAATGTTCTTCTGTAAAATAGACCTTAATTTCCTTGTAAGATCTTATTCTACATGTTGTCTGTATATAAAACCTGAAAGCCAGTTTGCTGTTCACCACTCCTAAACTTAACAGGTGATACCAACAGAATAAGCTTAATGCTACCAAATCTAGTGAACTCACCTAATACACATAGAAAATCTTTCTATATTTTTAATTATGTTATGAAAGTTATTCTGATTGTTTTCTCCAGTTCTTTGGCACTATATTTTGATCTTTTTCATTTTGTCTAGATGCCTCAAGATTTATGTCACTACAAGGAGATTTTAGCTGTTACTAGACCTGCAAGACAAATTGCTCATTAAGCTGGGGAGGCTTTAAGGCAGGGTTATGTTCCATGGGCAAACATGTAGCAGGATGATGAATTAAACAGCTCAGGTTTTTGAGTTTGTTTTCCTGATGAATGCACTTTAAATTGCTGGATAGGAAAAGGCTTTGCTGAAACACATGGGTGATATTAACACAATAGAGTATAAGTGTCACTGGTGGAAATTTTTGTTTTTAACTTTATACTCTCCCTATGTATGTGTATAGGTTTTTGAACGGGCTCATGTTTAGAGCATTTTTCCACTTTATGTAGTTGGCATGTTGTATTAAATAAAAAATTTGAAAAGTTGCAGAGAAGTAACCTGTAAGAAATTGTTGCAGTAGCATTGTTTTTACCTTCATTGCATGAAAGATTTACCATGGCTTCATTTTCCTATTTAAGATTTAGGTTAGCCTCACAGTACAAAGTGGAAGGCTCTGCATTTTCAGGAATAAAGCAGCTCTTTGTTCACTTTTTCTGACTAGATTTTTTTTTTTTTAATCCCCTTCACATTCTTATAATCCCTTAATTGCCTATGTTGGACACCGTTCATCCTTGTTTCTTAGCCAAGCCCTGCACCAGTGTATCAGGTACAGCCCCCCACAGCCAGCGGCCTAGGCTTCTTGAACTGGAATCCTCAGAATGCCTCCCAACCCTTCACATATGTTCACAATAAGACAATGTGAAGCAGCTTCTTTCTTATTACAAATGTTGTAAATGAAAGTGACACAATTATTATAGCACAAAACCACATAATTCTAAATTTACATAATGTATTTATTGAAGAATACCTGAAACCTTAAAAAAAATTGTCTTCTCACCAGAAATGCCATTTGCCTTCACCAGAAATGCCCTTTACGTAGCTAACTGCTGCCAGCTGTGTGTTTTTAGCAAAACTCTTTTCCTCCCTTTACATGTCTCTTTCTTGTCTGTGTCATTTGGACTGTACACTCCTGATAGGAAGGACTGTCTCCTACTGTGCTTTTGCACAGCGCCTAGTGAAACAGCAACCTCTACGTGCCACCAGGTTGAACTCTTTATTCACCTACTCCACGTCAGGGCACAGCCTTCATGTTAAACTGCTAAAGGACCAAAACATGCTTTTCTGTCTCTGCACCGCAGGCACTCATAAAAACAAACAGTTCCGAGGCTGAACTGACCCTCACAGAGTTTGTGCATCATGGCATTGTGCATCATTTTGGCTAAACTATTGACTGGAAAATACATCTCAATCTTTAACATTCCATGTATAAGCTTTTTAATAAATAAACAAACTAGAATTCATGATCTGTCCTCTCAGTGCAAAGCTCTTCACTCTAAAATGTAGGCTACAAAAACAATACTAGAGGCTAGTTGTTTCAGGTGAGACATGATCAATGGAGAGATGTTGATTTATTTGCTTGGAATAGTTTGTGCCCACCATGTACTACGCTCAGGTGCTAGCCTGAGTAGGTTATCTTTAGGATTATCTTTTAAAAAATGTTTGAACATGACGCAACATTTTGGTCAGCTGCAGCTTTGGTAGAATATTTACTCAGGAAAGTGTCCTGTAGTTTACTTAACAACAGCTAGAGTCCATACCGCGACTTATGGCTGTATGAAGCCACATTCCCCACCCCACCTCAGCACCCTGTTTCCTCTGCAGATTACTTTACCTGGGAAAATTCATGAAAGAATGAAGTGAGATAGTGCATTCTGTCCAGGCTGGTTAGTGATGCCTGGGGAGGATACAAGACACCACCTTCAGTCCTGATGCAACTTTCTTAAACACACGTGTGCTCACAAGGTGAACTTGGGGACCAGTGTAGCCCCAAACTATTTATTGTGTAACAGGTAGGTTTTTGATATGAGTTGACACTATCATCCAGTGGTAAAGGATGCTTTCAAGGTTCACCCATGCAACTCCCTAGAGACCAAAGAGCCCTCTTACTGTCTGCTGCGCTCTGCCTGGGGAATACCCTCTTGCTATTCCTTCAAATTGAAAAGGACACTCTCAGTCTCAACTGTCCATCAGAACAAGACCTTATAGGAAGATCCTTTCAAGAAGGGAGAGATGTAGGTAGGAAGAAGAAGGGAACTCTTAAAGAAATTCCTTACAGAATTTTACTACTGCAGATCAGTAAGTGAGCTGATAGAGAATATTTTAAAAGGTGGTTGGGCTAACAGCATTCAAAGACATCTTTCATACTTAGTAGGATTTATCTGAAGATTTTATTAGAAAGAAAGTTTAAAAGGCCTTTTTTCCCTCATCATATCAATATGAGAGTGACAATACTCTCCATTCCTGTTTGTGGGAAGAGTTTACCCTTATGCTTGGTCATAATTTTGACTATTTGCAGTTATTTATGACATGCAAGGGAAAAGAAAAAGATAAATAGTGTTATATACTGGGAAAGAAAATGGATTTTTATAGCTCCCAGACAACTTGAGGATTATCCAGATCTGAAGACAATGGCTTACGGCTTGATAGTCTGAACAGACCTTTCAATAAGACCAAATCAAGAAGACACTTTCATTTTTCTTTCTCTGTTGTTTCCTGGTGGTAGCATTTTCAAAAGGACCTGCTTCTTTTCAGTGGCTCCCAAAGTATACTGGAGACTCATTCACATTTCTTCTGATCTTTAGTCACGGTACAGAATCTCCAGTATTATACAGTGCCTTCTTGCTTCGGATCTTTAGTCACGGTACAGAATCTCCAGTATTATACAAAGCCTTTCTTGCTTTTTCGAACACAATTGCAAAAAAAAAAAAAGTAGTGAAGAGGTGAATTTTCACAAATAAAAAGCTGTTGCCATGTCATTTGTGCTAGAAAGAAAGTCTGGTTATCACACACTGTGGTTGCAGTGTCAGCCCCCGGACTCCAAGAAATCTTGTAGGAGAGTGAAAGGGATGCTGTCAGCCCCTGAAATGGTGTGCTGTGGGCGAGAAGCACTCTCCAAACGATCTGGAGGGCTCTCAGTTCCCCACTGTTCCTGGGGGAATGGCAGATGTGTGTCTGCTTCTCATGGAGGTGCCTCATACACAAAAAAAATAAAAAGCTAGTGTATTCCAATGACAAGAGAAAATATAAGACTAAAAAATACAGATAAAAGTGCAAAGCAAGTGTATTGTGTTTAATCAGTAACAGAACACCTATGCAGCCCAACCTCAGAGCCTGTCCTACAGCCTCAGCGAGAGAAGGTCATGTCATAAGATATCTAGAAAAGGAGCTTATTTTTTCAAGAGTAGAAGAGCAGAAAAAAATGCACCCGACCATCATTTGGCCCAGTCACAGCTTTGTTCACGTCAGCTGAGGCTCTGACCTGTTTTATGAACCACTTCTTAAAAATGAGTACTTCAAGCATTTTGTCACTCATGACTGGCCATGTTTTATTGTCCCTTCACTTTCTTCATTCCACAAGAGTTGTCTACAGTGTTTCGTGTGCTCCACTTTCTCCCTCTCAGTATGCAAAAGCTATCCAAGACTGGACCTACTCTGGTTACTGACATATCTGAATGAATTAAGAGGTCTTTTCTCTCAGGGACTCTCTTTGGAGGCAAAACTGAAGTTTTATCAACCACAACCCAGGCCCTTTTATTTGAAAATTCATTTAACAAAGTTTCTTTAAAAGTGCCCTTTGACATCCCTACACGAGGTAAGTAGATCATGCTAAACGATCAGAGTCTTTCTTCCCACCCTTAAAAATAGTCTAAATGCCATAAAGCAGCTTAGGGAAGGTTTACCCACAGAAAAGCACTAGAAGTCTGTTGTGAGCAGTCTACACTGCAGACTCTCCCAAAGAACTGTGCTGCAATTCAAGGCTGTAGCAAGCTAGGTCCTCATAGCCTAGCTCTGGAGCTGGTATTCCCACTGCAGTAGCCCAGAACCATGGAAACACAAAATTACCACCTTCCCTTTGCTGTCCCTCAGAAGCAGTATAGATTCTGCCTAAATGTCAGCTTACACACAAATCTCCAGAAAAAGAACAGAAGAACAGCAGCAAAATATTTATGATTCTCTAACATAAATTTAATTAGTCATTTGTCTGTCAATCTATAGTTCCCTGTTTTAAAAGTCAGCACAATTCCTTTAGGTGATCACTGTGGACAATATTAGCTGGAGAGCTTACAGAATCAGAGAGTCATAGAATGGTTTGGGTTGGAAGGGACCTTCTAAGGTCATCTAGTCCAACCCCCCTGCAAGGAGCAGGGACATCTCCAACCTGGCCTTGAATGTTTCCAGGGATGGGGCATCCACCACCTCTCCGGGCAACCTGTGCCAGTGTTCCACCATCCTCATTTTAAAAAATTTTTTCCTTATATCCAGTCTGAATCTGCCTCCCTTTATTTTAAAACCACTACCCCTCATCCTTTCACAACAGGCCCTGCTAAAGGGTTTCTCATCATCTTTCTTATAAGCTAATATGCTTTACCTTTAACTCATTTATGTCTCCATAGTAATTGCTGTTTACACAATATGTTTTCTAAGCTTCTTCAAAATTAAGCCAATACGGTACCAAGTTTATTAATTTTCACTGAAGCATTACAGAAAATCTATTAAGGTGCTGGTCATTAGCCTAATAGCAATAGCAATGTTTTTTCTCTTTTAGAATCTGAAGTGGACAAAATGGCAATTGATAACAGATCTGCTACTTAGACAAATATCAGAATGAAGTAGACCTATAAATACAAAAAAAAAAAAAAATTAAAGTGATCAAGTGTTTTATTTATTAACATAAGGGCTGGATTTCCATCCAAACGACACTACTGAAAGGAAAACAGAAATCATGCTAGATTGACTATAGCTATGTGATATCCATCTGGATCAGACCTCTGTGGACCAGAAGGAGCTACGACATCTGACTGCTGCTGAGGCCAGAGGTTCTGAGCACTCACTTGAAAATAAATGCTGTCTACTATACAGAGAGGACCAGCCATGGCCTAACCCTACCACTCAAAACCACCTACCAGCACAGAACTGAAACAGCTCTTGTCCAGAGGCCATGTACTCTCTGCAAAGGTATAAATGGCTTGGACCTCCATCTGTCATTAATTGGTGCAAGTCCAATGAAGTTAATGCTAAATGGATTTATACTAGATGATGACCTGGCCCTCAGTCTCTTAGAAAGTCACACACATTCAATCAAAACACAATGAATTATCTGTTTTTCTCAGGCATTTTTTTTGATATGGATTGATGCTGTTGTGTTCACTCTGCCTTTAAATTAAAAGCTGTTGGGGCAAGGACAGAAGGACTCTATCATCAGTCTAGGTCCATTTAGAGGAAATAAAACAGCTTATATTGCTAAAGAACAAGATAAAACAAACAAAAAAAAACAAAGCAGCACAATCACCCCATTGATTCCTCCCCATCCCAATTAAAACTGACAATGCAAGGAGACAAATCTTTCAAAGTACAAGACTCAAGATTTTTTACGCTGCTTAGCAGGGACCGTGTACTTGCCCGTCTCTGTTCTGCCACAGTAAAGCCTGTGGGAGCTCTGATTTCTTCTGGAGCCAAAGTTCTTATTTTCAACAAGCCACATATTTAAAAGGAACCTCTTGAAAGCATTTTCTAGTTCAAGGAGACTGCATATTTCAATCTTTGAAAAAAGAGATTAGACAACAGGATTTACTGTTGGTCAAGTTATCTTCATCAGACATTGCTACCTTTATTTCCAGTCTTCATAAACAAGCAAGAAATAGTTTAATTTATGCACACTGATACATATTTGTTCATCCTTTAAATCTTGCCCTAGAGTTTCTGAAAGGGTTGCCTACAGTAATTCAAAGCTTGAACACCCTTTTTGCATAGGTATGAAGTATAAGAATGACAGCCAAGTGCCTCAGTAAAAAACATGCATTATTTATAAAGATTTCCCAAATGCAAGTAAAGAGAACCTCAAAAGTTATCTGCATAGGGCTTGTAATATGTAAAGATAAATGAGTAAACATGTATTCATTACATTTGTTATTACTTATTATTACTTACTATTACATAATTATTACATATCCTACTAGCAAATATTGTTCCTACTCATACACTTTCTATAATGTGCATTTTCAAACACCTCTGTATACATGAAGCCTTTTTCTTTTTCAATCATTTCTTTTAAAATGTATTTGTTTATTTGTAAATAAAGGATTATGGCTTATAAGTAAATAGTAGACTCTGAAAGATGAGTTTTCCTTAAGGCTATGGAGCAACAAGTAAAGCACTATGTTCAATAATATGAGGGTAAAGTGATGAGATACCTAATAGAGTTCCCTGAGGGACCTCTAGATACAGACCTGGTACATGTTGAAGAAAAAGACCAGTTCATTTCATTTTATGATCTCTTCCCAACTTCATTCAGTTTCCATAAGTACATAGTTAGGTAGAAGTGGGAAGTAATTTAATGAATTTAGTCACATATTTGTCTCTAACAAAAGTAGGAATGGAGTAAGTATACAGCCCAACAGCAGGATCCATGGTGAGGTTTTTCCTGTAAACTCCCAAATTTTTCTACAGATTTGCCTTCTCAATGTTTTTTTCATACAAGTGGCTTTTCAGATCGTTTCTTTTCTCTTGTGACTTGCCTTAGTCAAAGAGCATTTTTAGGTACATAGAGACTTCAGTAACAGCACAAATATTTCCTATTTATTTATTGCCGTTATAAGCATGGACACATAACCCCACCTGCCCTATCTTAACCTTTTCCTTAACCACTTTTTCTTATTTTAGTTGCTAATAATAAACTCTAATCTGCAGCCTGAGAAATAATTAATCCATCCAGGAATCACTTTCTAAGACATTGCAGTACAGAGTTGTATCTCCTGTTGCAGTCTCCTTCCATCTGTACCATGCATGTCCTATCAGCTCAGCGTGCTCTGTACAGACACATTATTGCACAAATTGGATTTTCTTTCACAAGAGAGAAAATAAAAAATGACAGCTAAAGAAAGCCCATTTTCAGACATTACTTGGTCTTCTCAAAATCTAATGAGAACTATAAAAATGTCACATTGACTTCTCAATCTTAATTTCTGTGAATCCAAAGCAGAGATCAGAATAAAATTCCAATTTGCATTTAAAAAGGAGTAAAATATTCACATCAAATAACTCCTTTGTCAAATTAGATGCTAGTTAAAATGCAGAATGTGCAGTTTCAAAAGTATTGTCATTATTTGTGTTATTTTCCCTGTATAAATTCCTTTTAGGTAGGTTGTTGCAAGTTTTGTTACCCATTTTTTTGAAATTTTATGCAAGTTACTCATATCCCAATGCTGCTATGCATCCTATATATTAAAAAGCACACACTGAAGACATGAGAAGTTCTATCCTACCAGAGGATGTAAGCTAGCACAAAACACTACATCACCTCCCTAAATATCAATTATGCACTAGGCTGCCCTTGTAGACTGCAGCTGAGGTAGGCTATGTAATCTCCAAGGAAGAGAGCGACGTGCCTCTTCACTTTCCAGAGGGACTTTAGAGAAGTGTCTAACCACTCTGGAGCCAGAAACTCTGCTTATGCTTAGGTGAGGGCACAAGCACGTAGAAAACTTTCATGTAAAACTGGGAGGTGCACAGAGATTTTAGAGGACTCAAAAGTTTAAACAACAGCTGAGAAGTTTTTCTGTTTGTTTGTGATCAGTTTGAGCACAGACGCCTACCTTGTCTTTAGAAACCAGCCCAGCCCACTGCAGTGCAGTCTCAAAGCAGCCCTTTCTTTGAAGATAGATCCTGGAAAAAAAGCAAAAAAAAAATCAAACTACAAAAAGAGGAGGTCATCTTTCCTCTTCTTTAGTAATTGAGCAGTAAGGGAACCTGCCTAGATAAGGAAGGATTGTGCTTAATATCCCTGTCTGTCTTTAGGGATTTTAAACTTTCCACCTTCTAGGCAACTGTTATTACCACTGGGATAAACCCTACCTGCAGAATTAGCCAAAATCCTCTAGTAGACTGTTTCACTTTGACAGTATCATAAACACACATTAAAGAGATAAACTATATTTGTGATATAAATTAGACATTTGCTGCATCAGTAAATAAAGTTTGTTTGGTTTTTTTTTTCCCCAGGTGACATCTCTCCACAAGGCTATAGCCTTGCTCATGTTTCTCTAGCTCATTAAATATCAAACTGCTCTATTAGAGTGAAAATGAGTAGACAGGATAGAACAATTCCCCCTTTGGTGCATAAGGCTGTAGTTCAGGTTGCTGGTGATACCGGTTCCAACCTACTGAGGCAGAAAAAGATCAAAATCACATAATCTCGTTACTAAGCACTGGAAGGAGATGTCACAACCACCTCCTCTCGCATCTGCAAGCAGGAGCAGTGCCTGACCCAGTCTCCACCGTAAGCATCCAAATCCTTATGAGACATGAATTTAATACATGCTTTCCTCCAGTGCTTGATAGGCTCGGACATCTCCCTTTTTATCAGATTAACTTTGGTGGATCCTCTGTTGAGGTACCATACCCTTTCATGCAGCTTCTGCTAGGTTAAAAGGCTGATAAAAACACAACATAATAGTGCTTAGCATGTTGCAAGGTATTTTCCCTTGCAGACCTAACAGTAAGTTCTGGGCGGATCTCTTCTTCCTGTTGGTCTTGCTAATGAAACCTGCAATCTCTTCTAAAAACATTGAAGGTTTAACTAGACCTAAAAAGTTGTTTGTTCCTGATACCTAATGCACCTGGCTCATTCCTTCTCCTCTAATCAGGATGCTACTCTAAATGATTTCAGGTCCATAAAGTTCTTGGAGGATACAGATGATTGCATGAAACCATCTGGACTTGCCAGGTGGTATAATATATACTAATCAGCTACGGAGAGCAGTTCCCTTATGAGCATTAATAGTTGTAAACAGACTTTGGATTCATCACATTTTATCAAATACTGTTTCTATAATTCTATTCCTTCATCCTAATGCTTAGTCGGTCTGCTAATGCTGGAAGGTCTATAACAGTATTCACAAAAATGGCATGAAATCTTGTTTTTGAAATAAAGTTTTCAAAATCAAATGCTCACATGTGTGGAAAAACAAAGGTTACAATTGCCTGTGAAACTGTAATTCATCTCCTTTATGGACACGCTTTGTTTAGTCTCTAACACAAAATTTACACTTTTTTTTTCCAGACCTACTTTTTTTTTTTTTTTTTAACTGTTCAAGATTTACAGCACTCCTTGAACAGCTATTTAATAGTTTAATTTTTCCTCCCTCTGAAGGGTAAACAGGACTGAGGACTATCTGAGCTCTCCTCATACCAGCATTACGAGTTTGTTACCTGGCTATCTCCTGGCTACCCAGAGTATCCTACTGAATGCAAGGCAATGAACTCTTACTATCGTCAGCAGGAAAATATCCCCCAGTCTCTCTTCCACCATTTGCTGAAATAACAAAATCCCAGAAGCAAAAAGGATGGCAGGCTAGGAGCACATGAGCCGATCTTCCTTGGTGGCCAACCTGGCATACACACCTTTATCTGCAGGCTGGTGTATCTGGTTGTGGCGCATGTACCCCAGGATACTGAAAGCCACAAACCAGGCAGAAGTTGGTTGTGCACAATCCTTAATCAAGCTGTACAAGGGACTGGGAAGGAGGCGTCTTGCCTTTTTGCTTCTGGAATTTTGCTCTTCTATGCAACAGGTTGGAAATGTAAGAAATGGGAACTTAAGAAGACTTTGGCCATGTAGAATCCATGGCCTTCAGAGGAAACAAACTACCGAGAATAAAGTTTCTGCTTTGAGTACTCTGTGTACCTATTCTCTTGCATGTGAAATGGATTTACAGTATATTTGGATAGCCTTAAAGAAGACTGAACTCCTTTTGTCTTTTTCCAAACCTACCTGAAATGCCATCAGACCAAAGGCACAATGAGAACTGAGATGTTTCTGAACTTGTTGCCTGCTGAGAATAGGAAAAGCTCAATGAAGATCTTAATGAATTTCAAAAGGCAACACAGGCTGCTTGAAAAGCGATGTTTGTTTGAGATATTGGGTTTGTTTTGGTGGTTGTGGGGTGGGGTTTTTTTTATTATTGTCTGTAGCAAGCTAGAAAGAGACAAACTTTTCCAGAAGTGAGGTTTTGTCAAGAGAAATAATATCTTTTATTATACCAAATGATACAGCTCGAAAAAAACAAGCACATTTTAGGAGTGCAAAGAACTGAAGAAATATTTACGTGCCTGAAAACTTGCCATCTACTCTAATGGAAGATATTTCTTCTCCCTACAATCTGTCTCTTGTTTATAACCTTGTAGCATCATAAATATAACACAAATTCATATTTATTTGATATTACAAATATGGGTAATAGAATAACCAGTAAGTCTCTGGGCAATAAGTTGATTTGATTTATAGGGAAAAAGTTAATGCCTTTTCTTGATTCAGAGAATTTGAACTCAAGTCCCCTGTGTTCTAGCTCTTTGCTTGGCTGGCTGATAGTCTGCAGTGGAGTGTTTGCTCTCTCTATGATCTGAAAGCCCAATCTATCCAGGGTCGGAACGATCTCTCCAAGCTTTGCCACAAAAGCTACTTTCTCACAAACAGTTGATTTTATGAAAAAAAAAAAAAATTCATCCAGATCTTTATCAGGGATTGTGCTGAGAGGCAGAAATAATCAGTAATTTTAAAAAGTAACAAAAAACTGGAGAAAAAAATACTGCTAAAACCAAAATATTATGATACATCCTTGATTACAAACAGTTTCTGTCAGCCTAGGCTTGGGAGTGAGAAGAAAGACAGGTTTTATAAAAAGTAGAAAAACAATTCTCATTAGCGAGTAGACAATTTCCAGAACAAATTGCTCTTGAAAATACCTTGTTTCGAAATAAAGACAGTAAAAAATAATTTGAAATAGATCATGACAACAGACATCTGTCTTAAAGGATCCAGCGTATAAGACTTTCGTAAGGTGATGAGAAACATGAGGGTGTGTTGGTGTTTTTTTTTAAAATAGAGAAAAAAAAAAAACTAATGACCCACCAGAAAAAAAAAAAAGTGGGCTTCAGCCCTTCAACAGACTTCCAAGTTAATTCTAGGAATTTCCTTCTCCCCGTGGCCCCAAGACTTGATTACATTTCCTTTTTGAGAAGTAGAGGTAAAAACAACACTGAAATGCATCACACATTGTTCAGATACCTGTAAGGACTGCTTCAATCTGCTGCCAAGCTCTCCCTGATGAGTGGTGCTCATCAATCAACTTGATTTTTAATTTAACTTTTCACCTCTCTGATAGTGACAATAAGTTGTGTTTCTTCTTATAGCCACTGCCAGGTACCACAATGTGAGAACTGCTGTCAGTGCATCCGGTGGGTGGGTAGTGCTTTAAGTTTAAGCTTTAGTTGATGTGAATACAGCTCCAACTCCATGAAACTTATTTTTAAAATCCTAGCATTAAAATGAGATAAAGGAATGAAACAATAGAGCTAAGCAGTGTAGAAATGCAGAAGACAGAAGAACTTCTTTGCAGAACACAGCATTTTAAATAACAACCTATAGAAAATAGACCTCACTCTCCAAACAGCATTTGTAGCAATGTTATTTCAGAAGAAATGTAGGAGGTGATGCATAAACCAGACCTGCTAATATCAAACCATAGCACAGCAGTCTCCTTTTTCAGCAGTATAGGAAAATATCACCAGTACACATTTGGTTCCATCAGTGACATTTAACAGACCAGATTTTTGTAATTTGGTCAAACTTTCTATGCTTTCTGTTGGCAGCAGGGATTAATTCTTTCTCAGTAAGGGTTTTTCACATCTTGTCTTGATATTTTCTGCTAACCATGTTTGCTAATCACAACCAACTGTTTCAGTGGAAGAAGAGAGAAGAAAAGAGAAGAAAGTCAGGCACTGCGAGGAAGGCTGCGGAAGTGGAAGAGATGTGGCACTGACCCAAAATTTCTCTGAGGAGTAGAAAAGGAAGGATGAGAAGCATCACCCTTGGCTGTGATGAAAAAAGCTCAGGCTCCCCAAAGACTGCACTCCTAGAGCACAGCCATACTGGAAACATTACTTTTGCCAGGTCGTTACTTGTTTTCCTCAGCTTTGAGTACTGGAATGGTTTATGCAGCATGGTTCTCTGTGGGGTAGAGGCATAAAAAAAAATATAAATGTTTTGTCTCTGACTTAGAACCAAGAGAATTTTCCTGAATTATAGAAGTGACTATGGATCTTCCCCTGCTTTTCTGCATCTCTCTGTTCTTGGGTGAGGTTGATACAGCTAAAATTCTTTTATTTGGCAATTCCAAGAACCCACTTTTATCCCAAACTGCAATATATGATGTTAGTGGTAGGCATCAAGCCCAGGACACGTACCCTTAACTCCAGGACCAGCTTCAAGCAAGCAAAGATGCAGCTGGCTGGGGCAGCAAGCTGCAGATGTGTTTCCCTCTGCTTCCCCACTCCCCACACTCCTGCTGCGTGGAGTGTGAGATGACAGCTACAGAGCTGCAGGATGCTGCAGGTTGAGGTCATGTCACTACTCCACATCTCCTCTTTCCACTTGCTTCCTTTTTCCCTTGCAATAGCAATTCCCACTCGCTGTCACATGCCATCACTTGTCTTCCTCAGCCCTGTCCTCCCCATCATGTACATACGCAGCTGCTCAGATGCAGAAGAGGGAGCAGATCCCATCCCATGCCATCCTCTTCCTTGTCTCAACCAGGCTGCAAAGCAATCCTGCTTTCACTGCCAGCTTCCATATGAAGAAATGCACTTTATTGACTGGCCCAACCAACATAATGCAGGGCACAAGCACCAAAACCATAGCTGGAAAAGGCATCTCAGTTCTAGGCCCACACATAGCCCACCAGGTCCAAGGCTGCCTGGCTGGACTGCTCAGCTTTACCCAGCTCTGACCCCATATCTGCAGAACTGAGCCAGTGACATTCCCTCAGAGGTTAAAATTTAAAGGAAGACAGAAATCTAAGATTCCTGCCATTCTCCACTGTTGAAGCAAGAGGAGCTGTTAACAGATTCAAAGTAATCAAGCTCAGAAATCTAATTTAAAAAACTATAAAATGGCCTCAGTCCTCCAGAAAGTGTCGTGAACTTAACATGGGCTGATATTGTCAAGAAGAAACATGCTAACAGTAACCATTTGATTCAGCTACACCAGCAGTGCCGTCATTTCCCAGCTAGAAGCAGATCAGTAGTAGGCAATTTTGAATGTCAGGAGGAGCTATATTTAATACCGCACATGTTTTCATGGGTCCATGCAGTGCACAGAGCCTCCTCCTGACTGAGGTCAGGCTGTTTCCCTGACTCATTTCACAACAAATTCTCCTAAGTTCTATTCTGAAAATATATTTTTTTTTTCAAGGCAGACGTCTGTATTTTGAGTATTGATTGGAAAAGGTGCCAGGAGTTTTTCAAGTGAGCACAATTTGGCCCTGTACTCCAACCTCCCTTTTTTATGATTGCCTGAAGTGTGAATGGGAAGAAATCCCAGCCTGTCATATGGTGCTCTACGAGGAACAAGACATCCTAGCTTAGCTCTGCTCTAGGCTCCTCATCTTCTGGCATCCCACAGGCTGGACCTCTCTTCCGTTTGTCCAGTAGAGCACGTATCTTCATTATTCCAGCCTATTACAGAGCATGAATCTTCATTATTATTTTGGCTGTTTATCTGCATTAGCCCCCTACAGGCTCAAATTGCCAAGTTCTTTCTGATTCTGAGTATAAAAATATGCTATATGCATATGCTTATTCCAATATTTAGATTTCTATAAATATTGGGGTTTTTTTCAATGACTTCCCATCTTTTTTTTTTTTTTTGCATGGGATTCATCTTATCTAACATTAGCTGTCAAGCAACTTATATAGGTTGTCTTTACAGGTAAGGGACGGAGTTGACAATTTATTCCATCCGAATACAGACTCCTGTTCAGCTGTTGTTCTCTCTCCATTGAGTGCAAGGAGAGCTGAGACAGCCAGCTCAGCCTGCGTGCCTGAATCTTAGGCAGCTAGCATTAAGTGTACCTTGCTCTTTCCTCCTGGTAAAACTAATCACAAAAGCTAAAAATCAACACTTATTCTATTAATTTTATTTAAGTTAAATTATATCTTTACTGGACTTCTTTGTTTTCTTTAGTGAAAATATAGGGATGCATATGGATATGGATTCACTTTGGTTGAGCACAGAGGTCCGCACTGCGCTCTCGGCTGTGCCATCACACAGTGTGAGAAACTGTGTGAGAAACACCCCAGTAGACTGTTTGAAGAAAGGTAGCTCTGCACTCCCATTCACATTTCTTTTTGCTTTCCCTCCCTTCTCCAGCCCCCACAGAGGAGGAGATTACTTTTACCTCAGGATGCAGGGTCTTGCACTTTAGACCCCAGGACGAATCCTTGCTGCACCAGTTATGATGCAGTTGATTGCACAAGTAGCTGCCTCACCTCAATTCTGTATCTGAAAAAGAGGAATCCTAATCACCTTCCCCTACCTAGAAACAGTGCAAGGAAAATGCCAGTAATGATTTGCAGGAGCTGAGGTGTTATTCCAACAAGAGTCATAAGTATATGTGTAGCTGCAATAGGATGAATATTGTCTATTTAACTACTGCTGGTGGAGATCAAGAATACAGCTGTCCTGTTATTTTTAAACACGGGATGCAACAGAAAATGTAAGTGGAATGGACTTGATTCATTGTATCTACTAAGATCACCTAATTCCAACCATCTTCAAACTAATCATCAAGGTTGAAGCAGCCATTTAGGTTCCTTCTACACTTAATAGAGAGATACAGGTATCTCTAGAGGACAATTTTCCAACACTAATCTTAGGAAGAGATTAAATGCTGCTTGGATGTGTTTACTTTTCTCCCTTAACTGCAGAGGAAGGCATGGCAGCTACTTCAGACAAACTATCCAATTTTTAAGTAGCTAAAGTCAGATAAAACTAATTTTAGTTGATTTAATTGGTAGGTACATTTCATCAGTTACGTTTTCATTACAAAAGCATTACTTCATTCCCTTAGTGCAGCATCTCATCGACTTGAATCCATTTAACCATTTTGGGCAAACATCACAGCAGGAACAAAAAGAGAGCTCAGACATCAAACATGTGACTGAACAGAGGGACAATGGCAATGCAATTTGGAAAATGCCTCCATAGAGCGATCAGCCTGAGCCAATGCCACAGAGCCCTTGAGTGTTTAGCATCACAGCAACATCTTCCCTATTGTTTCAGCAAGTAAAAGAAGGATATTTTTCGTATGAATATATTCTACCTAAAAGTGAGAGTAGCTAAAGGATCAGATGGTTGGAGCATGTTGCTCAACAATAACTTACCTAACACAGAATAGTTGCTGTGTGAAACACAAACAGCTAAGGAATTGCTGCAGTTTCAAAGCATTGGGGAAAAAACTACTCTTTTTGGAGGAACTACGACATCTGCTGGTTTTTAATGAATAACTTAGAAATACTTTCTTATTATAGATTTCAAATAAGGTACATTCTGTTAGGGCACAAATGTGACTTTGGAGATGCAAATGATGGTGACAGTGTTGCAATACATCAAGACAGAAGCTGAGTTTTTGCAAACTCAGTGAAGTGATCAAGGAATAAAAAGAATTTGAAGATTGACTTCACAGAAAGACATAAAATGAGGCTTCACATAACATTACAGATCACTGGAGTCTGACAGAAGTGCTCTCAAGATGTAGGAATTCAATACTGGGAAATAAAATTTAAGCACGATTTTCTGTGATTCCTTTTGCTCTCCTATTAGTGCGTACATACAGATACTTCAACACTTCATTCAAAAACATAAACTCTTCAGTTCTGCAATGGGAAGCAAAAACATTGCAGAGAGAAGCAATAGAAATCAGCCAGTCGCTAACACTTTTTACAAAGTGATGCTTACTACTCATATTTACTAATTAGATGAGCCAACGTCACAGTGCACTAGGAATGCTGGCCTGTTCTCAGGTACTTGTTTTAACTAAATGGTACACCCAGAATTACCACGGATATGGTCTTTAAAGACACTTTACTTTTCACAAACAAAGGAGTATAATTCCACATGCCCCGCATTGCTCTGCAGAATGCTCTTCACTGCTCAAAGCTTGCACATCGCCCAGCAACTGCTGCTTCCTTTCAGCCTTGCGTGAAGTGATCCATTCATAAACTGTGTGCACAAGCACATTCATGCGCCACTTTTGAACATTCGCAATGAAAGATGAGACGCAGATGGAGGAAGTTGTATTGTTAAGTACGAACATTAACACCAAAAAGAAAAGCTTTCCCTAGCACTTTAGGGTCAAAGGTTTGGAGCCATTCTTCTCAGCTTGGAATAAAACAGAAATAGCATTCAGTGCTTTTATCACCTACAGATTGGCTTATTATTGCAGCACATTATATCAGACAAGGCCACAAGGAGTCAGGTACAGTCATGGATGTAGGGAAACAGATTATTGTCTCATCTGTTTAAGGTATAGCGAATAAAAAAGTACAACTGTAACTGGCAGTAATGTGCTTACAGCTGGTGTTGTTTGATAACAGAGGGTTTTGTTGCAAACTCTGCTACTGTTTAACAGACCACAGCAGCACTGACTTCTAAACCAGGAAATTAACAGAAGGCTGCAAAGAATGAAATATCTGCAACTGTATCTTTCAAGCACTGGAATAAATTCATCAGCATATTCTGCTGTTATTGCCACAGGCCATCTAAAACATAAAGATGACAATGGCAGAATGCCGTCACCCAAGACACCAAATTAGTTTTTTTCTGCATTCTTGTCAGCAGCTTGTTTTAAAAAATCACAACAACCGGAGAAAATAATAAGGAAGATTAAAGAAAAAACTTCTGAAAAAGTCAGTACCTAGAACTATATCCAGATGTTCAATAGGAAACCAGTCACCAGAAACCTGGAATTGGCATCGTTGTATTTTGATGTACAGTACAAAGAACACTTCCAAGGCAGAATTGGCAAAGGACCAGCATCCGCTACCTCCTAATTAACACTTTAAACATAGCATCGCAGGTGGCTGAAACAGAACAACGCAAAGCGGGAGCACACTGGCATGCCGCAACTCGCTCAGCTGGGAGGGATTGCACTCCCTTCCTCCTCGCTGCAGAATCCATTCCAGAACTGCGCACAGCGCTCGGCATTTGTCTGCTTCCTCATTGCCTTGACAGCCAGTATTATAGTTATTTAGATGTTGTGTAACTGTATTAGTTAATGTTTGCGCAGTGCTTTGAAATGTGAATTGCTATCCAGCTATTCAGCATTATTATTTCCATTAGGATGAACCTTAAAAGCACATTGAAAAAGACGGTGCTTAAGTTGAATAACCTTCTTTAAAGAGGAATATTAAATCCATCAGATCTTGTCAAGGTGTTGTACGACCTGAAATATTTTAAATTATGTCTGCTTTTGCAATGCACACACGTGCACACATGCACATGCGACTATTTTATTTCAAAGACCAGTATATTGGTTTCACTAGACTTTGTCTTTGTACTAGCAAATAGAAAAAACTACACCATGAATATATTACAGATTTGATTAAGTTAAAATCAAATAGCATGTCTTAATGACAATGTCAAGAAAACTAGCCTTGGAAACCTGAATTACTGTTGTTCTCTTATACTGATCTGTCTCCCCATTATATCTTGTACAGGTCAGAATAGAATTTTATTGATACAGAGAAATTAAGCAGAAAGGCGGTACAAGTGCAATTATACCACTTACAGTTTAAGCGCGTAAATAGTAATGTTAATAGTGGAACAAAAGCAAAAGTGATTTTTCTATTTCTGGGATAACAGAGTCATGATTTCAATATAAAACTAGGTGTATGATGAATTGTATCAGTATGACTACAATGGTATAGACTAATACTTTATGATGGCTTAACCTCCTGTATCAAAAAGAATCATGTTGATTTGGAATGCTGTGGAGTCAATCAAGTGAAAAAAAAAAAAAAAATTCTGCCTATGTGGGCATAGATAATACAAATCCTCTGAGATTTGGTCTCAGAGATAAAGACTAACTAGAATAAAGTTTGCTAACTTAAAAGTAATCAAAATCCACTTACTCTGAAAAGAAATCTACAAAGTAAGAGTGGTGATAGCTATGGTGGATATAAAAGCCGTTATGTTTGCAGAGGTTTTTTTTATATCAATACATAGAATAAAAGGACTTACTTCCTTATTGGAAGCCACTCCATTTCTTCCAGCTGTAGTTTTTCATCTAATGAAAGTTATCACCTCTCTTTGCAAAGCATGCTCCATTTAAAGATTGATAGCTGCATATTGCTGGAGCAATAGCTTCACAGAACATGTCATATCTGATGACAAGGTATGTTTTCTTTAAAACTGAAATCAGATTAAACTTTTACTTTTTAACACACAATCTAAGGGTCCCAGCCCACATCTGTTAGTTCAGAGGAAGTCTGGAAGTACTGGAATTTATTCAGTATCGATGGTCTGAGCCAGTTAATGAAGTGCCAGGCAATCTGGAGGTTATGACAGAAGTTGAACTTGGTTAGCATTTAGTCCCTTTTTTTTGGACTATAGGCCTAGAGGATTAATCAATATTTGAGAGGAAGGATTAATGTGAGATTCGTATATATGTCTTCATCCTTCTGAACCAGTCCCTTGTTACAATTGATGAAGAAAAATGGGCACATTTAGACATGACTTATCCCAATGTACATTGTAAACTAAAACTGACAACACTCGATATGGGGAGACAGGAATGAATAGTAAAATCATAAGACAAAGACATCCCACATTCACTCTGATAATATAGTCGGGAATTAAGTGTCAGAACTGTGTGTTTAGAAGACAAAATAAAAAGTCTTAATATTATTGGGTTGTCTTCCTCTCACCACCTCGGTTAATATAAAGAATGGTTTTAGAAGAAGAAAATCAGAGACCTTAAATCCCTACACAAGGCTGTCTTGATAGTTAAAGATTTACTCAGGAGATAGAAGATGCAGTTTAATGTCCTGTCTATGTTCTTGCCCAGCTGTCCTGTAAAGCTCAGCTTAGCTATTTGGCACTTACCTAGACCAAGAAGCTCTTGGGAAACTTCTGTGTCTAAGGGCAGCCATCAATTCTCCTCTTCCTGAATTTTGGAAGAAAATGGGAAAAAAAAGAAAGTCAAAGCCAAAAAGCCTAATGAGTAATGAGTAGTATCCTCAGGTTTACTTCTCCACTCTTGCCTCTGAAGTTTCTCTTCATCAGATCAGTGAGATGGTTAATCCACACATCCCATTGATGCTTCTCTCCCAGCATCCTTTCACCCCCCATTTAGAGCCTGTTCTGGTTTTGTTTAGTAAGGGGGGGCCTAAGGTGGCAGCTTCTGTAGGAAACTGCTAGAAGTTTCCCCTTTGCCCAGTGGACTCGGCCTGGCCTAGGGCGGACCTGCTGCTGGCCAAGGCCAAGCCAAATGGTAGCAGAATGTCCCGTGATAACGCCTCTGTGATAACATATTTAAGAAGGGGAAAACAGGAAAAAAAGGAGAGAAGATGTGAAGCAGCTGAGCCAGGGCAGAGAGGGGGAGGCGTGAGCCTTGTGGGCCTTGCAGGCCTCACCCTCTGGCCTCCCACTGGGCGGCCGACTGGGCCCAACTTGGCCCAGCCCAGCTGCAAGAAGTGGAGAGGAGATGAGATGTGAATAAGATGTAAAAAGGATCCTGAGAGGCGTCTGCTAGCCTGTTGTGAGGAACGGCTGCAGACACCAAGGTCAGCGGAGAAGGAGGGATAGGAGTAATGCGGCTCCTGGCCAAGATTCCCATGCAGCCCGTGGTGCAGCCCATGGTGGAGCAGGCTCTGCCCCTGCAGCCCATGGAGGTCCACAGAGGAGCAGAGATCCACCTGCAGCCCATGGAGGACCCCACGCCGGAGCAGATGGATGCCTGAAGGAGGCTGTGGCCCGTGGAGGACCCGCTGGGGCAGCTGTTCTGGAGGGACTGCATCCTGTGGAAGAGATGACCCACAGCGGAGCAGTTTCACAAAGGACTGTGGATGGTGGGAGGGACCCCGCGATGGAGCAGAGGAGGAATGCAAGGAGTTCGTCCCCCAACAACGAAGTAGCAGCGTAAAACAACGTGTGATGAACTGACCATGATCCCCATTCCCTCCTCCCTCCCCCGCCCCCTGCCACTCGGGGAGGGAAGGTGGTAGAGATAATGTTAAGCCCAGGAAGAGGGAGAAGTGGGGGGAGGTTCTCTTGTTCCCTGTCTTATTCTCCTGCTAGTTTTAGAAATAAATGAATAGTTTTCCCCAAGTCGCGTCTGTTTTGCCTGTGACAGTAATTTTAAGGATTTCTCCCTGTCCTTATCTCAAACCTCGAGCCATTTTTCTTATATCATCTCCCCCTATTCTCTCGGAGGGTGGGGGAAGTGAGAGAGAGAGACTGCATAGTCTGGTCCCGATCGGGGCTGAACTACGACAGACCCTCTCTCCAGACTCCATTTCTATTATGTCTCTGTTTGTGCTGCTCATTAAATACAGCCAAAAGGAAAGGCCGCATAAATCAAGCGTGTGATACTACATCACTATTTCCACTCACCCTTTTCACTCAGCTTGTTCCCTCTGCTCCCTGGCCCCCACCATTTGTTTGCCTTACTTATTCAGCCTGTTGGCCTTTGGGCATGAAGTGGATCTCACAAGTCATGTCCATATTCTTAAATCACTGTTTATTCCCTGATTCTTATCCTTCTTTAGGTAGCAGTATAGAGCAGCACAGTGTCCACAAAATCCTTAGTATATAGTACGAATTGCTTCATAAGCCAGCCCTAAACAAATATCTACTGATCCTTCTCTGTGCAGGGAGCTCTGTAGAGCTCCTCCTTCCTTGCAGAGCCCCATGACTGTCCATGTGTGTTTGTGTCAGATATGATCCCTCCACTGCTCTGAAAAACCAAAATGAATTATTGCATAATCCTCACTATGGGTTCAGACAATAGAGTAACCAAATCCATGAGATTAAAAGCAGTCAAATACACAGATTTAGGGTCCTATCTTAAAATCATTTCATGTGAGAAAAATCCTATAAACTGTACAGGAGCTTTCCTTACGCTGGACACAGTCCATTTCCCTACCTTGACTACAAATACATATTTTTGACACACTAGAGAACAGGTGCCAAAGAGGCTTTTAAGTGAAACACATAGCAGCATTACATGCTAACCAGTGGAGGGTTCAGGCCCTCAGGTTCTGAGGCAGATGTGTATCGTTGGAAATAGCAGGAACCATACTGCCTTGAAGGCTGGACTAAGTTGCTCTCTGACAGCTTTGCTTTAGGCACTTGTATCGGTTTGTCACAGAAATAATCCAGACTCTTAAACCTTGAAGGACTTTAATACTATTTTTTGTGCATCTTTTTCTCATCTAAGAGTACAAAAGAACTAAGTGGATTATTTTAAAAAGCACTCTAGTGCTGATAAAAGCTCTGTACAATGCAGTGTATAGCGTGGTTTCTCCCATGGCTGAAGGGCACATCTCAAACAATTAAGGAAGAGTCTGTCTGCTCTTCCAAATGCTTTTCATGCATGATTTCAAAATGGACTGGGGTAAGCTCTGTCTTTTTCTTGACTAAATACTCTGCAGCAGCTATGAGCTGTTGAAATTCAAGTCATATCTTCCATCCAATCTTCACTGTTTCCTCAGAAATGTCATCTGGGGGCAGCCAAATAGCAAAAGCAGTTAGCTGATCTTCTGGCACCTTCAGTGAGATTAATGAATCCATCATGGGAGAGGTCAGATAAGGTAGCTCCACACCACTCCCGAGACACTGCCACAGGAACACAGAAATTATTTTAATCTCAAAAGTTTTCCATCAGCTTTTCAATTTAGCAAACAGCTAGCTTTGGCAGGAACAATGCGAAGGAGCCTTGGGCTTAAATAAATTAGCTATGTGGAAAGGTGGAGGAAAGCAGGTGGAGGGAAGGCTGGGGGGAGAGGCTGTAGTACTTTTAGAGGTGCAAACATTATTGCCATACCCGTTATGGGAGGGCGTTAGAAAGCATATTCTTATTGCAGAGAGAGGTCCTCAGAGAGCAGACAGATAGGGAGAAAATTGTCAGTTATCAGGCTACACTGGCTGTCGTGCTGCTATTAACTCTGCCTCAGTTCCAACATTTCTGTATTTAATGATACTAACACCAGCCATGTGGAAAATTACAATTTCTTTTTTATATCAAAAAGTTATAAAATACATGTTATTTACTTTTAATTTGCATAGTTTCTGCAATTTGTTTTGGGGACAAGCAAGAAATAAAGGAAGCAGAAGGAAGACAGTTCTGTGGGGACAGAACTGAAAACCCATAGGTTTTTTGCAGAGAGATGCTTATGTAGAGTTGCGTGTAAGGAAAAAAAAAAAAAAGGTGTCATTTATAAAACAGCATTGGTGATCTGGTTGGAGATGTCTCTGCTCCTTGAAGTGGGGGTTGGACTACATGACCTTTAAAGGTCCCTTCCAACCCAAACCATTCTGTGATTCTGTGATCAGTCTAGTGGTGTTGGGGTAACCTCGATGCGACACATTGTGTGATGCTCATTTTCTGTTAACCCAAAATGAAGGAACGGGGTGTGCAATTACCCTTTTCTACAAGCTGGCACTAAGGAGAGTTGTGCATCTGTTTTCAGAGTAAAGGAGTGTTCTCGATAGCATTAGCCAGCTCTTTTGGGACTCAGTGAAGAAAAATACAACATTTTGCACTCGGTGACACTAGGATAGGAGTAAATACACCTGTTTCTCCTCAGCATGCCTGTGTGAGTTGAAGCATAAGATAGATTCTTCACTTCTCTGTTCTTGTCCCCCTACTCTAGTACTTCTTCTTCAACCTTTTCTATCTGATACAAGAACCAGACATTTTCAAATTCCAAAGTGCTGTAATTGTGCAGTGATGCCTAGAACTTCTGCCAGTGACAGAGAAATCAGATTCTCTTTGAATAGCTGCTGAAGGAGACATACAATGCTTTATGTGCATGAAGTGCATAAGTGCATGAAGCTCTCTCCTGGCAGCCCACTGATTTAGGATGTATGTTGCATCATGAGTCTTGTTTTCTGAAAATGCACAGAAAACAGCAACTGTGAAAGACATAGTATGAAAAGGAATTTTATAGACAAACAATTTACCTGTTGTTAGTGTAGATGGCCTTGAGTTTCACATCCCACCAGCCACAGGCTGTTAGTACGTCTGACCAAGAAGGCTGCAGTCTTTTCCTTTGGAGCTGCCACTCCATGTTCTCAGGAGAACACCCCTTTGCCCCTGACAATAAACATTTGGCTTCCATCAGATAAATATGATGAGCAAAAACATTAGGAATGTCGTGGGTGTTTCATCAGGTATTTGTTTTGTGTGGGATATTTTCAGACAGAGGGAAAAACATGGCTTAACATGGACTTTGTAAAGGAACATTATATAACCTTCCCACATACATAACAGTGCCGTTTATCTATTTTCAGACTTAAGAGAAACACTTTTGTTCCCTACCATTCATATCTATATAAATTTCTCTGTGTGTATGCGACACACTCAAAGGCAGCACCACTTCAAAGAATACTTCTGCAAAAGTTATATCCCAGGAAAACCAAGTGCCCTGCCAGGCCCCCTCCTCAGAGGCGTCAGTCTCTGTTTAGAAGCAGCAAAAGCTTCCAATGCAATTAGTTATCCATGTTCTTTTCCAGAAATAATCCTCACAGAGCACTGACAACACATTAGGTGCTTTGCAGCTGAGGCCTAAGATGTGATCTCTGTCTGAAAACTGTTAAGGAGCTTTGAGATAAAAGTTGCATTCAACCCTTAACTCTTAATAGCTCCAAACAATCTCAGTCTCTACAGTCATTTTCCTATTCTATTCTGAAATACACTTACAGCTTCTGCAACAACATCCTGCAACAACAAGTTCCACAGGCTGCTTGTGACCGTTCTGGGAAAAAAAAAAATACAGTATTTACTTTGGTTTTGGGCTACACATGTCATACACGTGTGTGTGTGTGTGTGTGTATGCATACATATATATATATATGTATAGGGTGTGTTGGTACTGACTACTTAATTGCTGAGTATCCTTCCAGAGCGTGTTATAATTTTAGAAATGCCTGTGAAAGAAAGATAAAAAGACGGAGTCAGAGAAGCTCGGGTCAAAGAATTTCTTCATGTAGAATGAAAGGATGGAGAGTAGATTATTCTGAAGATAGAAAAAGGGATTAAAAATAAAATAGGAAGGAAGGGATGGAAAGTTATATTTTGGGGGGATAAATATGGTGTCTTCTTTTCTTTAAAGTCTACCAGAGCAACTCATAAGATGGATGGTTTATATTTCAGGTAGTAGTATTTTCTGCAATCTCCCTCAAACACATCTCTACTCACAAATGTACCAGTCCTTCCTCTATAATCCTAATATGAAACAAAATTTATTGTTATTGCCTGACTAAAAGCTGATCATAGCAGAAATCTTCAGTGATAAAGTGCCACCAACATCATAGTGGTTGCTTAAAGAACATTTTAAGCTTCTTATAGATATGAATTGGTGTCTTAGCCTATCGCTTGTATTAAAAGAGGTCTATGGTCATTATTCAACTCAAAAAGTGGATCCATGAGCACGGTTCGTCCATAACTCCAGCACTGAAAGAGGTTTCAGAAACAGCCAAGTGTCAGCTCAAGGAACTAAGAGAATTAAGACCATAATCTTAAACTCATAGAATCACAGAATAGTTTGGGTTGGAAGGGACCTTTAAAGATTATCTAGTCCAGCTCCTCTGCAAGAAGCAGGGACAACTTCAACCAGATCAAGTTGCTCAGAGCCTCATCTAATCTGACCTTGAATGTTTTCAGGGATGGGGCATCCACCACCTCTCTGGACAACCCTCACTGTAAATATTTTTTTCCTAATATCTGATCTGAATCTACCTCCCTCTATTTTAAAACCATTACCCCTCATCCTATTGCAACATGCCCTGCTGAAGAGTTTCTTCCCATCTTTCCTGTAAGCCCCCTTTAGGTACTGGAAGGCCACTATAAGGTCTCCCAGGAGCCTTCTCTTCTCCAGGCTGAGCAGCCCCAGCTCCCTCAGCCTGTCCTCACAGGTGCTCCAGGCCTCTGATCATCTTTATGGCCTCCTCTGGCCTCGCGATAACACGTCCACATCCTTCTGATGTTGGGGCCTCCAGAGCTGGATGCAGTACTGTAGCTGGGGTCTCACGAGAGCAGAGTAGAGGGGCAGAATCCCCTCCCTCGACCTGCTGGCCACACTCCTCTTGATGCAGCCCAGGATGCCGTTGGCCTTCTGGGCTGCAAGCATGCATTACTAGCTCATGTTGAGCTTCTCGTCCACCAGCACACCCAAGTCCTTCTCCTCAGGGCTGCTCTCAATCCATTCTCCGCCCAGCCTGTATTTGTGCCTGGGATTGCCATGACCCGTGTGCAGTACCTTGCACTTGTTCTGGTTGAACTTCATGAGGTTCACATAGGCTCAGCTCTCCAGCCTGCCAAGGTCCCTCTGGATGGAATCCCATCCCTCCAGCGTGTCGACTCCAACACACAGCTTCGTGTCATCAGAGAATTTGCTGGGGGTGCTCTCTATCCCACTGTCCATGTTGCCAACAAAGATGTTGAACAGGGCCAGTCCCAATACCAACCCCTGAGGTATGTCACTCGTCACTGGTCTCCACTTGGACTTCGAGTTGTTGACTGCAACCCTTTGAGCCCATCCAGCCAATTCCTTATCCACTGAGTGGTCCATCCATCCATCAAATCCATGTCTCTCCAGTTTAGAGACAAGGATGTCATGCAAGACAATGTCAAATGCTGTTTCCCCCCCGCCCACAGCAGGGGAAAAACACTTCATGAGAAACTTCATTGTCTTTGAAATTATGCAAATATTCTCAATTAATCTTAGAGTAATGAGAATTTTGGAAAGCAAAGGTTGCAGTGAATTTTTGATGAAGTAACAGTATGTCAACAGTCTAAACATGGCTTGATTATGGAAATGAAATTTGAGTAGGGAATTCAACTATTAAAGCAGAAAATGTCTAATTAAATGGAACCCATGCATTAAATTTCACTTATTCTCTACACAGGAATTCTTTCTCAAGTTCTATTTAAGTAGTATTACACAGCAACATATAATTAAAAATCTAATACCACCTTCAAGTTATAAAAGGCATCCCATTTTTAACAGGAAATAGCAGCCCACATGAGAGATTTTCATTAACTGAAACAAATATTTTCATTATCAAAATATATTTGAGGTTTTATGTTCAGCATACAAAACACAGAGCTGATAGCAAGCAAAAAGTAAAAGCAATAAGAAAATGCATTCACAAGCATATGAAGTATTTACGTCTCCTAGATAGCAGAGGAAATGCTCTCAGTGCCTGAGTGTTTCATAAATACTAATATGAATATTAATATTTCATGAAGTTTATACCCAAAAGCTCATCATCTCATTATTATTTGCTGCATGCTACTGTCCAGTTAACACATTTCAGTAATTCAGTCACAAATCAGAAACATAATTTACATTTACAAAAGATCATGGGTGGAAAAAAGTCAGTCCGCAGATAGCAGAGGGATTGATGGCAATGCTTACCAGCCCCTAGTGCCAGTGACAGGGATGACAGATTGGTGACCTTGTTTTACAGCAGAAGATGCATTCCTGCTGATAGGCATCGCGCCCTGGTATATTTAGACTCCTTTATCCTGATGCCCAGCCTTGCCCTCAAACGAGACAAAGAATTCAAATGATGTGTTAGCAATGGTTGTGTCACCATAACGCCTCAGAGCCCAAGCCGGGTGTAGGATGCTGGCCTGGCTGGTACAACAAACAAAGAGCAGAAGCAGGTTTCCTGGCCAATGCTCACAATTGGAGCTGGGTAATATCATCACTGAAAGAAAAACACAGGGATAGTTTATTTGGTTAAAAATACATTTTCCAAGGACCAGTAATCATTGTTCACGTTTGATGAGTGATTTCAGATGTAAAAAGATATTTGAAAAAATAAAAATGTTTTATTTCTTAATTTTTAAATGAAGAAATGCAATTTTTCATTTTTAAAACATTTTCAAAAATTCTATTTTTATTACTATAGATAATGTTATTTTTGAAAGAAAAGCTTAATTGTTTGAATATCGAAGAAAAAAATCTGTTATAATTACATATGTACAATCTACTTACAATCTAATTACCACACAAGCAGCAACCAGATAAAGACGGGAGGCATAGGCAGCCACTGCAGTTTCCTAGCAGACAAAAAATTTTGCCAAGCTGTTTCCAAGTATGCCAGCAAGAAATGAAAAGATTTGAAAGGTGAGACCTCTGACTAGTTCATGAAGATGTTCTTCCCAAACCTGACATGTTTGAGAGCTCAGAAGAATTTGCTTGAAAATTTAATGCTTGCTGATAAAAGTTATTAGGTATTTAAGTTCAATCAACTTCTAGTTGGCTGTTTTGTAACTTCATGATTCATCCTAAATAATCTAAAAATATCCTAGTCTTATAAAAACAATCTGTAGCTCACTTCACAGCACACAGAGAAACAAAAACTAGTAGCAAATTCCTCTCAGACCACCTAGGATGGACCTATAAAGTTAAGAACATGAATAATTGAACATCAGAATAGCACAAATATTTACCATATTATTTTAGCTGGCTAGCATAATACTCATGTCACCCAAACCCAATTTGTCCATTGGAGCTTACATCTCAGAACCAGGACTAAAGTACCCAGTGTAACTAATAGATTTGGCACATCAGGGAATTTAAAGATCGAGAAAAACTGATGAGGAGAGAAAGTAATGGTGGTTAATACAAAATGAGATCAAAAGAAACCCATCAGTATGAAATGGGCTGTGCAGAATACCTCCCAGTATAGCAATTGCATTAATGAGAGTGCACTTTCATGAAACCAAGTTGTTACAAACACTGGACTGTGATACTAATTACACCCTATAAAATATAAACAACTTATAAATATAGAAAAGCTGCTCTAAAACCTACAGTTTCCTAACACGTAGATGTAGATCCACCAGGAAGATACCGGTGTGAATTCCCTTGCTCCCCAGGCCGACTTCTGACATGCCAGTTAACATGCACAGATGAACAAGAAAAGGCTGCAGAGAAGTAACATCATGATGGATTTAAATACCTTTGCTAATGTGAGGGGGAGTTCTCAACTCTGAAGCAGAAAGCCATGTCAATCATGGGTTATTCAGGACATCTTGTGGTGGTATAAGGACCTGAACATGGGAAATTCAGACCCAGGGTGCAGAGTCAGTAAGGTAGGTAAGCACATGCCTTCTAATTTGATGTTGGTTGAAAGGTACCCAGAATCACTCAGTAGCAGGGCTGGAAAGCTCTATACCATTAAACAAAGCAGGACCAGGAGCCTGAGCCCTCATGGCGTGGCCTGGCTGCATCCATGTTGCAGAGCATCGAGCTGAGTCGAGGCCATCCCTTGGCTATTCCTATACTGGTAGATTAAACAATGTCAAATAATGAACCTCAGTCCCAGAATTACGTTGTCTGTGCTGTTCAGTTGCTAGAACACCCCTTGGCATTGGACTCCCATAGCACTCCCTAAACAATTCCCAAGGGTCTGGAATATGGTATGAACCAAGGACTGCTTGCAACAGGCAGTTCAGATGCAGACATTCTGGTTTTGACTGTAACAGATTGTAAAAGTATAGACACAGACTCTGCTGTGCCACCTGGCCTCAGTGTCAGAAATGGGTCCCAAAATCTTGCAACCCAAACATACAGTTCCTTTATTTGGAATATTTTTTTTCAGTTCACAGTACCTAGTGAAGATGAAGGCTGTACTGCAGCTCAAAATGTGATTTTTAATTGCAAAGTGAGGAAATGTGCTGCCTTCCCTGGAGGGGATAGCATGGGGACATGCAGGGGTGCTTCAAGGTGCAAAGCCTGCTGAGATAAAGCTGAAGGCCAACGTTGAGGAGCAAAGGAAGTTAAAGTGGTGCACTCTCATCCGTATCACTTTTTTGTGACTAGTCCAAGCATTTCTCAAACTCTTTGCATTCATGTAGACAAAAACCAGGAGCTAAAAGAGAGCTAACAGTTAACAAAGGGAACTAACAGTTAAGCAATATTTCAGTTTGAGCTGTAACTCTCTCAATTTACAGTAGACACATCTATTGGAACCCATCTCAGCTACTTTCATTACCTCTGATATGGTGATTTACTATGTAAAGGTACTCGGCATGCCTCTCACTGTGTATTTGTAAAGGGATTACACATTGGGACTCCAATATTAGCTAAACACTGCAGTAATACAACTAATAGCTATAAGTTTATGGCAAATTATAATGATACGTCAGATACAAAATAGTTTTTATTCCAGCATTCATTCAAAGATGCAAACCTCTAAATAATACCTTCTTATATATGTACATAGAATCATAGAATCATAGAATGGTTAGGGTTGGAAGGGACCTTCAAAGGTCATCTAGTCCAACCCCCCTGCAAGGAGCAGGGACATCCCCCACTAGATCAGGTTGCTCAGAGCCCCATCCAGCCTGGCCTTGAATGTTTCCAGGGATGGGGCATCCACCACCTCTCTGGGCAACCTGTTCCAGTGTTCCACCACCCTCAGTGTAAAAAATTTTTTCCTTACATCAAGTCTGAATCTACCTTCGTCTATTTTAAAACCATTATCCCTCGTTCTTTCACAACAGGCCCTGCTAAAGAGTTTCTCCCCGTTTTTCCTGTAGGCTCCCTTGACATACCGGGAAACCACTATAAGGTCTCCCTGAAGCCTCCTCTTCTCCAGGCTGAACAGCCCCAACTTTCTCAGTCTGTCCTCACAGGAGAGGTGCTCCAGCCCTCTGATCATCTTCATTGGCCCTGCTCTGGACTCACTCCAACAGGTCCACATCCTTCCTATGTTGGGGGCTCCAGAGCTGGATGCAGTACTCCAGGTGGGGTCTCTCGAGAGCAGAGTAGGGGGCAGGATCACCTCCCTCAACCTGCTGGCCACGCTCCTTTTGATACAGCCCAGGATGTAGTTGGCTTTGAGTTTATAATCATATAAATGACTGGTAACAGACTAAGTAGCATTTCAAAGACTCCCCTCTGTTTCATAACTGTGAGGGAAAAAACCACCCCAACTGCTGCAGCACCCAATTCCTAAGTTGACGGTGCCTCTTTATTGAGGGAGCTCAGCAGCACGCAGCCAGTGAGCACCACTGCCCTGAAAGCATCAGCAACTTGGAAAGGAATCTATGGAGGCCTTTTCAGGAAAAAAAAATCAGTTATTCCAACTTAAACTGCACTTCAAGCGAACAGAAAGTAGCTGCTCGCGTTACCCAGAAATAAATACTGGGTTACAGGGCTGCAGGACAGGTGATGGTGGCCAGCCCTTGCAAATCTTTATGGCAGCCCCTCCACTCCCACCCTGGCCAGCGGCGGGGTGGCTGACATGGGGAGTGCCCCCAACATGTGACACCTGCCCCTGTGGCAGCAGTGGCAGGAGGTCTCGATGGGACCAGGGGGCAGCCAGCGCCCATGGGAACCCACACGGCCCCAGGGCCACGGGCCTTCACGGGTGACTGGGCTCGTCAGCCCTATTCAGCCCCGCGCTCCGCGCACAATAACCAGCAGCCGCGCTCCCATAATACGGGGCCTCCTCCTTCTCCCCGCTTTTATCATCCTTCATATCTCAACGATGACAGGACTGAAAGGGCTTCTGATGGGAAATGTGCTTCGAATTAGCATATTTCCCCCTGCGTACAATGGAGGCATTAAGCTGCTGCGTTTTGAAAGTCCAAACAAAAGCAGCCCAGGCTGTTTTTAGCAGCGCTGTTTGAAGTTTC